>JBBMHQ010059888.1:0-12903 GCA_037834295.1 Postelsia palmaeformis
GCGGCCCAGGACAATCCTTGGAACACTCTCCCCCCCTCTGAGCGTCAGGATCTTCGGAGCGTCGGTATCGTATACGGCTGTACGCTGGCTTACCCGCTTCGTTCCACTTCCTGGGGAACCGGAGAGAAATCTTGTCAGAGGCGAACGCGCAAGCGTTTCTATCGAATAAATATGCGTTCTTCTGAAGAGGTAGCATATTTCCGGGAAAGTATTTTCTGAATGATGGGGCTCCTTATCCCAGCATCGTCGGAATGCCAATCTTGTTTCGTAAAATGACATTTTTGTATATTTGGGCCATGGAAATATTCATCGGGCTGCAATTCGATATTTTCTGAAGTCGGGTTTGAGGTCAGGTGCGAAACTCCTTGAATGAGGGGGCCCGAAACATAAAGGGTGAACCTCTGTCGTAGAACACCTCGAAGTCTTCGATGTGAGATTCAAACCCGTGGCCTAGATGACTTCAAGTGTGAAGGTGCCACCTACTGAGCCATAAGAGTAAACGATTGGTCGGTTACCCAGCCCAGGGTATTTCTTACCAGGTATGTAATACTTTCCCCCCCTCTGAACGGCGGGATCTTTGGGACGTCGGTGCCATATATGGCATTGTCCGGTTCAGTCCTCCTTCACAACGTAGTTGCCGAACATAGAAAAACGAGCAACCGAACGAAAATAAAACCTCGTGCTTCGCTAGCGTCACCGTTCGGTGTATACTTTTCGTGGACTTTCTGGATATATATGCCTCCAGCCTAGAATCGATCTGCTGCCTGATACGCTCTTCTCGCTGCCTCTTTTTTTAGCATCCTCTTTTGGCGTCGTTCGTTGTATTACTGATTCAAAGTCTACGCCATGTACTTTCATCCTGAGCTGCGTCTCGGGGCCACTCCCGACTACCCAACGTGTACCTGGTCAGTGACAACCCGACGTTCTTCTTCCCTGTATTGTGGGAACATGAGGGGTTATGGCATTACGACGACGGCCATACATGGCATGAGTACACACCCCCTCGCGCGCGCATGCTCCTCCTAGCCTCCTGGCGACACCCTTTATCTGAAATATTAATCCAGGCAGAATACTCGAGAAAGTTGCCTGCACGGCATCGGAGACAATCTGGAAGAGGCGCTCCTCGCAAATTCCGTTTGTAATAAGGGGCCCTACTGAAGCACGGGGGGGGCATATTAAAAAGGACCTACGAAACACACTAAAACCTACATATTTCGTTTTTTTTGCTGACAGTGTTAGGTCCTATTTACTATACTCCCCGTAACAGTGCTGTCTACCGTCTTCTTCGAGGCGCTTCTTCGCCCCACCGTTTTAAGCATAAAAATCGGTGAAGAAATTGTGGCTCCGCTCGCCCAAAAACACTTGACTTTATGAAGAGTGCAGACTTTTGTCACGTATGATGGTAGTCATCGCCGACCTTTCTTTTTAGCCTGCTGCATGGGGGGGTATCTTCGGAGCATATGCATCTACCTGGCACAATTTTTCATTGTTCCGAAGAAAACCTGTGACCTGCTGTGAGTCAGATAGAGGCGTTTGACCCGTTTCGGTTGGGTTTGCTGCTCTTTTCGCGTTAAGTTAATTCAAACTCAAGGGTGGTTTTGTCGTACACTACCTCCTACTGCTGTAGATAGCAAGCCGTTGTAACAGGGTGCTCTCCTTCTCCCCCGTCCGGTGTTGTTTCGCTAACTACCGTTGCTCCTCAGAGAGTTGTCAAGATCGAGGTCGGGATACCTTGAATCCCTGGACAGGTTTGCCTATTTAGTCGGTACTCGTTGGTACTCACGTGTGTTGTTTGCTTGAAAAGAGAAGAAGGGCAGTTTTAATCCTTTCGTACACGCCACCTGTGTTGCGTTGCCCGCACAACACAAAAAAAAATCCCGACAACAAAGCCAGTGAGTGGAAGCACGTCTGCCGCTCCTTTTTTCACGAGGACTTGTCGTTGTTCTGCTCTAGCCCCGAACGTTTCCATCAAGCCCGAAAATGCCAGACCGGATTTAAGAAACGTACTCGTTACGACTCCTGGGTGTTCCTCCTGCTTGTTCTACAACAGAAACATAAATACTTGACAACAGTACAAGAAACCGAAAATACAAGATCCGCCCCGAAGGAGGACACGAAAAGTGTTGTCGCTTTGGTACACTCACGAGAGGGCATCAAGGAGCTCATATATATATCCGGTCTGCCAGATTTCGGCTCGATGGAAGCGTTTGGACCTAGAGCAGAAAAAGAAAACGTCCTCGTCAAAAAAATGTGGGCAGACGTGCTTCCATTGGCTTTGTGGTCGGGACTTTTGGCAATATCAGTTTTTATCGTAGGGAGTGCAACACAGGTGACGCGGAGACTGGGGGTTGGGGGCCAAGCTCGTGACTCGCAGGGGAAACTTCTGGTTTTCCATCTAAGATACGCCTCCCAAGCACTACAGGTACGATTCCATCGCCTAGACCCAGGTAATTGTTGGGTTATCAGCCTCATTCAAAGCAGCATTATAACACTAGCCCACTGTGATCAGCCGTATATGCATAGTTATGGGGAATTCGCGGAAGAAATTTCGGTTTTATAATCTAGGAAGTGTGTCGAAGACGCGGATCTTCAAAACCCACTCCCGCGTCCCTGAACGGCAAGGCCACGAAGCCGGCAAGGTACGTGAAAAAAAAGAGAAATAGAGGAAGGTGTAGCCTTGAAGGGCAGAATGAACTATCAACGAACGCCATCGCCATGCCACCCGCAACGTAGATGAGTCCACGTCGGATTTTGGTCCCTGCTTCTTGATGTCTTTCGTGATTTCGGTCCTGCTGACGACGCCACTTACTTAGATCAGGGTCGGGACATTATGTATCCCTGAACAGGTTTCCCCTTTTGACCGGTGCCCGTTGGTACTCACATATGTCATGTGTTTGTTTGCTTAGTGGTTAAAAATGAGCAGCAGCAGTATACCTTTCGCGCACGCGGAGACTTGGAGCCAAGCTCGTGCCTTGCTGGGGAAACCCTGGTTTCCTAACTAAGACACGCCTCCCAAGTACAACAAGCGCGATCCCAGTGCAAGAACCCAAGTCATTACCGGGCTTTCAGCCTTATTCAAAGCGGTATCATAACATATACTGCTGAAGATAGCGTTTCGCACGTAATCCCTCCACCCGTCGATTCTAATCGAATGTGATGCATGGTCAATTCGATTTGAAGAGGCCGCGAGTCGACTATTATAGAGTGTGTTGGATAACTCCATACTGCTGTGGTTACGGGATCGTAGAAGCCAGTAGTTACATCCCGGTGCGTAATGTCCGGTCGAGCAGCCTGAGTATTTTTGCATGAATATTAGACCGTGTAGATATGAGAGACGGTTAGGAAAAAGGAGGTGTGTGGAAGTAGGGGACGGAGAATACAAGGAAAGCGGGTAGAGACGGCACCACCCTCAAGTATCATACCACTACCGTTGTTAGCAGTACTTACTGTGTACAGACAGTGCAATACACTGCACCTGAACAAATCTCCAAGTGTACGAGATAGAGTGCTGCATATATATGAGATGTGTAACAAAATAATAATGCAGGAGACAACACGTAAAAGCGAGAGGTACGGATGTCAACAATATTAGCACGTGCTGAATGGCGAGACAGGTAGTACGAGGGGCTACAGTAAATAGGACCGATGGTGCACGCAAAAACCTACCTGGTATATATTTTAGCATTTTTAAGAACAATATTTGGCCCTGTACTTGATATGGTCCCCCGCATTATTAGAAAGAACGAGGCACACCCAGCAGCAGCAACTCCGCCTCTTTTAGTGCTACCGCAAGAATTATCCGTCTCAGAAAAAAATGAGAGTGTCTCCCTACACAGCTTCTAGTATCCTATTAATAGTACCTGGTATTATGTGGTAAGTAACTGAGATCACTGCTATAGTATGTGATATTTCACTGGGATCCCGTAAATAATGTAGAATTAAATGTACAGACGTGAGTGGGTCCGTGGGTGGGTGGGTGGGTGCGGCTGCACAAGTTGTGTCAAATCTTCGGTCCTAGAAAGCCGATTATGCAAATAAATGCCGGCGTTTTACTTTTAACCGAGGCTACGTCGTTCGTCCTATTTACTGCTTGTATACTCCTTGTGATCGAAATGCTCTATTGAATAGAATGCCAGGTGCGAAATAACCCCGTATTTTACCTTCGGGACCTCTCCATGGCGAAGGCGTGCTAAATCCCATGCTTCAACCGATACCAGGTATAAACCGGTGTTTCGCCACGCGCGAACGTCTGTAAAATCATGGCTGTATCAGGAACCACTTCTTTCATCCTCGTATGTACAGAATATCTGCGGCAAAGTTTAACCTGTCAAAAATGTCCAGTTCAATTACCGCCCCCTCGTATAACATGTGCTGCAAGGATAGCCGGTAGGCAAAACAATTTTATCAAGACAATGTATACCAGGTAGTAGGCACCGCTCAAGAGAAGCCTTCGCGAAGGGAAAGTGGAATATCTTTTGGCCCAGAGTGAAAGAAGAGGGGCTTATGTTCTTGTGCTGCGGTGGTACATCCGCGAGGATATTCGGTTCGAGTCGGAGGGTACAAAAAGGAATGCACGGCAGATCACTTCCTTTTCCGGGCTGGTGCGTAGGCCTGCGTGTGGAGTCGGAGGCATTTCGCCATGCTATTACTAACAGCTGCGAAAAACACGGAGGAGTAGCAACGTAACACGAGAGATGCATGTATGTGGATTGTATGCATGTATGTGCGCACAGGTGAGCATTCAAGCGGTGGGGGGGAAAAGGGATGTATATACGAACTGCAGTCTGGATGCGCCATGTTGTTATATTATATCTACTGCGTACCACTGAGGGGCAGGTTAGAGTCTTTCACGGGAACCGGCCGCACCCGACTCGTGCTAGAGTTTCTGAAAAATAGAATAACGTGTAACACACAATATTGTCACGAAAGAAGAGTGATTGGGTCTCGTGTGCAACCAGGTCAACCGCTTGACGCGGACTGATAGATATAATTCGTATGCCCATGCACCGGTCTTCGTATTCCAGCTACGTCCCACGTAGCAACGGGCTGGCGTCTGTATTGCAAGAAACGGGATAAATGAGAAAATCGGGAGCGACGTCAATCTTTTCAGTTCGGAGTGCAGTCTTGTTTCGGGAACGAACCAGCCAGATTTTGAGGTAATTGGTCCCAAAAACGGGACTGCGGTTTCAAAAACGATGAAAAAAGGTGATCCACGATATTATCACAAATATCGTGGTCATGTCCGCCCAGGTGGAGAGGCTCTAGCGGGCGGGCGCCTGCGCGCGCAGGACAGCATTGGAATGAGTCCATGTACACGCTGTGTATGTCCTCACCATGTTGGTTTGCTCCACGTATATCATATATCTGGTATGTATGACGTGCCGGCGGCAGGTCTGCATATTTTACAGTATGTGTGCGGCAGGTCTGCCTGGCAGCTGTGTATAGGGTGTCTGTCTCTGGAGCATAGCATGGCGGGGGCATTGAACTCGTTCTCAACTTTCCCAACCATCAGGAAAAATAAAAATCGATGTCATCTAAAGAGCCACGTGACCAAGAGCGGCCAGGTGGAGGCTCCATGTAATAGCGGGCGTGTACATGATACATTATACATACTAGGTATACATATTATATATATACCAGATATATGTATATATATATACCAGATACCTGGTAAAATATGAATATGTATGTACGCACAAGTGCATAGGTGCGTCCATACCTTGCTGACCGATTCCATGCCTTGCTGACCTATTCCATACCTGGTAGTGTTTCACCAGTAAGGTACCTGGCGCAGCACCACATAGCGGCACATCGAAAGCATAGGCTTGTCTACCCACGGTGTATTTTGCTGTTGTTCTAGGTCGGTCGCTACGTAGCCGCCTAAAATGAAAGTTCGGAAACACGTACTCCCGCCCCCTACAACTGCACAAGGCGTACGCAGCCCGCGCGTGCTCACGTCGTGCCGGTGCGCCCATAGTGTCTGGATTCGTTTCGAGGGAAGTTCGCCAGCCAAGGCGTTCGCTTGTGTATTCTACTCGTCTGAGCCGTCCCTCCTGTGCCACTCATATACATGCCGTATTGTATCAGGTACCCCGATCCAGCGGCCTCGTGTCCTACCTGGCGTCCATCACTTCCAACTTCGACGGCCTGAAGTCGACATAATGCATGCACACCCGCCCCTTGAAAAGTGTACTACTGCGCATCCAGAACAGTTGGTATTAATACAAACAGCCTCTACATACAGGCGGTGGTGGTCCCTCTACACCTGACCTGTATAGTGCCGGTATACAGGTGCGCCAGCGGCCCTATTTCAGCGGCAACCCAAACTACTCAGCGCACTGCAATGCTGGCTATTCTCATCTGTGTGAAGCGACTTCACAGGCACTATGGTGAGAAGGCAGCCGGTACTGTGGAGGAGCCACTACTATACATGCAATGCTGCTCACGCGTCCTGCGATCCAGTGACACAGCACTACTTTTTCGTTTTTACTATTTTTTTCATCAGTAACGGGGCTGGAGGTACGTATAGGCCATGGGGTTGTTCTTTCTTCGGATGAGATCATCCACTCATCCTCTGGCAGATCATCTACTGTATACAGATAGATAAATCATGATCGACGGCAGATCCTAGCCGGCCGTTGCTTGTGAGTTGTAGCGCAGGATTAGTACGGTAAAGACCCGAACCAGGAAACGTGTGCTCCACTATAGGTCATCCAGGCTCTCCACGGCTCACAACCAACCGGCAACACGAACTAGATTGCACCAGGCAGACCACACTCGTACAGGTCAGGGATGTATCTACCCTCGGAAATATCTAGATCGTCGATTCCCACTCAATGATCCGTCCGCGATTAGAAAATTGGCGTCGACAACGGTCTAACAAGCATCCTCGGCAGATCCACGGCAACTTAGATGGTTCGGAAGCCTTCCTGGGTGAGGGTCACTGATAGTGCCTGTGGCGGTGAGTTTTTGGTACGCTATATATAGTTGCTGTACTGTACTGCACAGTTTTTCCTTCTGCTGTTGTTCCTGCAGCCGGTGAACCTAATACAAAGGTAGGTGTACAAAATTCGATACTATAGTCAGCAACGCTCTTTCGTCCGCGGAGTATTGGTGATGCCAGCTAAAGGTGAAAGTTCGTTCGTTCGAAGGCCTTGGGGGTCAACTACGATGTGTGCCACTAGGGGGTTGAGGTTGGTCCTTCTGCCGTAGCAGTTCGTGCTCGTTAACGAAATACGACGGAGGGTTCGATTGCCGTCACAGCAAAGCTTTCTGTCGTCCGGAAATATATCATAGATGCTTGCTTGCTGTCGATGAGTTTTCTGATTAGTGAGCGGAGGTTACGGGGGGTGTTGACAAAACCGTGTGTGTCTCAAGGGGTTGGTACAGTAGTAGTAGTTCCGACGCGTGCACACGATAGGGACCGACCCATCCCACGATAGGGGTTGAACTTTTCCCCCAGGCTCAAGAAAGTCTGACCGGTTGAGCTCCCAAAGTTTGAAACCTTCGGTTACACTGATACTCTTACGATAAACCGGGTACAGTATGGTGTATTTCGGACTATAGCCGGTGCGTCGAAAAAGTGTCGGTCCGGGTTGCGCGGGCAAACTTCTCCGCAGACGGTGTTTCGATGTCATATGACGAGTTGTCGGATTTCTTATGCGAGGAGCTCAGAGAATAACTAAGCCATCATCCCTATACCGTGTGACTGCTCACGTAGTACGAGCACCTGCTTTTTTTCTGGGTTTCCTCGCGTGAAAAGCTCTACCAGGTAGACCATCAGTAAGTCGGCCTGAAACAGTTGTTGTGAAGAAATATGAGCCTGGTGAATAAACTCATTGTGTGTACGTACACGTACCACGAATACTGTGCGGCAAAAGTGGAGTAGTGGGATAGATTCACGTATACTTCGTGCGTGCGTGTACTGGTATATATACTATATATACACCGGCTAGTTCCTCGGTCGGGAAACTCCGCCAGTATCAGGCTTTTTCGCCGAAATGAAAGGGTGCTCGTGACGTTCTTGTGTACTGGTACGACGTAAAGCAGCACGCGCCCCCTTCTCCTGTCACTGCTGCCGTTTTTTCTGGCCAAAGTTGAAAAAAAGAAAAGAGGGGCGGGTTCGACTCTCGTCGGTCGGCAGCAGTTTTTGGCGCCCCCCCTCCCGGCTGCTACTACTACTACTACTACTGCTGTAGAGCAAGCGGCAACGGAAAGGGTAACGGTGGTGCCCCACGTTCTGGGTCCCTCGTGCGGTGAGCTCAAAAACTCACTCCGGGCAGAAAACTATTTCGAAACAGTCCGTTCGAGTCGTGCAGCCCGACCAGCAGTTTGTTTGCTGCTGCTGCTACTGCTGCTGCTGCTGCTGCTACTACTACTGCTGCTGCTGCTGCTGCCGCCTGTAGCTACAAAGTAAGCGCACTATCAATAGGCAAGAAAATGCATCATAGGTAACACAAATGCTTCAAAGTGTTGTCCTTGCCGGTAGTTTCGCGCTTGAAGAGCTCAAAATATCGAACAAAAGGTTGCCTCAGAGGGCAAAAACCGTGCGGCCCCTATTCTCGTGAGATGAGTCGATACTGCATATATATATACGGTGAAGGTCCTCGCAAGCTAGCGATAAGTTTTTAGATGGCTCAAAGAGGCCTTGAAGAAGAATTGCATTTTTAGGTGCGTGGCAAGTAGAGGTTGGTACGTATGTACGTGGCTCCTAATAGCCCCCGTTAACAAAGCGAACATGGCGGGGGGCGATTTCCCACGGAAATCGTCCCCGAATGGTTTTGTTGGTCCTTGTGAGGCAGAGAAAGTATAATGGAAGGTTGTTCGGAGGCCTTGTATAATAAGGCTGTTATCTATCATCGTGTTATCCAACAATGCGCATCGTACAGGTTATACGAAATAATAACGCAGGTAGGCTAGTTTGAATCCGAAAACGAAATACCGCAGGGGAAGTGGCTGGCTCTTTTCTGGCGCTCTGAACCAACAAGTAGGTGTCGCGCTGTCCTTCATTGAAGGCTTCTACCTACCTCCCTCCCTCTCTCCCTTGGCGGGCCGTAGAGTGCCCTTCACTCCTCGTCGTGGCTACTGGTAATCCGTGTCATACACTTCTCTCCGGAGATTGCGAACTACTGTAGATAGATTGGGTACTTCGACCCCTCAAACCGGGGGAGCATCTGCGATGGTTTCTGCTGTTTCTTGCATGCTGACGAAAACTGGATTCCGAATACCCCACTCGAGGAGGACAGGTGACGGACAAAAGAGAAATCTTGTACGAGGAACCCCATCCGAAAAAGAACAATCATGACGAAAATTAAATCGTACCCGCAACCCGTCGAGCGATCCCATCGATCGCGGTGTCACCTTCCACCACAAAGCACAAATATGCTTCGTATCACGTCGTACCAGGTAAGGTACCTGGTACCTACCAGGTAGCACCATGGGCATCCGATGTTATGTGGGAGTACAAATATATATATATGTAATTTGGGGATGCGTTTCCCGCCCGACAACGTGCCGCATGAGCTTCAACGTGTATATCACTCACAAGCATGCCGCAGAGAAAAAAGAAACCCCGCGGGGGAGACGGAAGCAACGAAGAAAGTATATGCACGAAACCTAACTCCCTTCTGTACCTACTTCCTGGCTGACCTTATTTGAAGTATATCTGCATGTTGGTACAAAATACATCCGCACCAGTATTCTTACAAGGAAGTAGGTGTGGGATAATCGACATATTCATATTGCAAAGAAAGGTGCGAGTAGGAAGCCGAACGGCATATCCTACAACAACTACAGCAGCAAAACTCGGCGTTACTGCCTATGAGCGCATCACAAATCATGCACAAACAACAAATGAGAGTCGAAAACATGAAACAGACGTACGGCGCAGCCTGCAGAATTGAATGTCAACTTTTCAATCGGTCTTGCTTACAGCTGGCGTATTTGAATCAATTTATGGGTTAATATTACCGAGCATTTCCTCTCGGTTCGACAAGCCCAGTAGGGAAAAATATGCTACAGTCGGTAGGGACCCGAACTTGAAATTCAGGCATACCTGGTACTGGTATATGACCAATACACGCGTGGAGCTACAATTATTAACATCGGGCAGTCCCTCCCGGTTGACAAGCCCGGTTTATGCGGAAGGTGCTGTACCTGAACCTACCTCCGCTACTGAATGTCACGCGGTGGTAGCAGAGTGGCATGGCTCTTGAGTGTAGTCCGTTTTTTTACCGCTCCATGTAACCGTTCTAAAAAACTCAGAACAACGCCTCCCTCGGCGGTGGTAGACGGGGGTGAGGCGGAGAAATCGGATGTCTCTACGCTAGGTGGGGGGGCGAGGAAAGTTTCGGATGGCGGGGCTTCTGAGCTAGTGAATGGGTATGCGATATGGCATCCCCTTGAATAAGACTTGGACGGCCCGGAAGCACCTGGGTACAGGTACTGCGAACGTATTTAGTAATACTTGGGAGGCGTGTTATATCTGGAAGCCGGGGAGGGGGAGCAACATCAGGTTCTTGGTTGTTGCCTTCCATAGTGATAAATAGAATAGACGTTTTTATTTGTCATGTCTCTAAGAAATCAACACACCTGGCTAACAACGAAAACATGGGGAATACACAAACTTTACGAGGGATACTCGTGTGCTCTACCCTATATAGCTGTACGTCCTACGTCGGAATGTGGCAAGACTCGCGTCTTCGTGCGGTTCGAGTTCTCCACCCCTTCGTGCTTGTCCGTTTTATGTTCGCTGGGTTCCCTTTTCCTGCGAACCCGCGCTCCCCTGCACGTACGATATCGACTCATAGGACGGACGGGTAAGCCTCCCTCCTCAGTGACCGAGAGAGTGGGACCCCTGCTTCCCCTATTGGCCACCGTTCACGACTTTTTGATGTGGATCGGGAGCTTCGTGGATCAGACCGACCGCATCAAGAGCTTTGTACAACAGATCGACCACAAGAGCAAGCCAACCTGCTGGAGCCCCCGGCCGCTGCACATAAGAGTATGCTGCTTCTGACCCTCTACACGTCACTTCTCGCCCGCGAGACAGTTGCGAGACAAGCCGCCCCGCAGTGCTGAGCAATACTCGACCAGCCTGCGTTCTCCGTTACCATGCCTGTGGTTGTCCTCGGCCTAGTCTGGGCGCTGGTTAGACAAGCTCTAGGGACCAAGATGAACGCCAGCCCTTGCCGGACTTCTCTCGGGAGGTCTACCGCGCGCTGCATCCTCCCTGTCCTGGCTCTACCCAGACTTTTGCTAAATCCTCCACAAGAGACCGACCGAGGGCTGATATGCTCCTTCCTCACCAGCCACTTCAAGTCGTGGGCTCCACCCTGCAGGTCCAGCAAATCATGAGCTAGCTCCTGCGTTGGCGGTATGACGCTCGTACTGCGGCGCCAGCGCATAAGAAGGTCGTGTCACGAGTTTTTCCCCGCGCCCTGTTTAAAATATGGAATCCTGAAACTCAGGATTAACCCCCTTCTCATTTTCGCTGTTCGGCAAGACGATGCTTCTAAAAAGAAGTTCAGTGCAGACGCTAATTTCATCTTTGCTCTGAGTAGGCGCGATGCTACTCATGAAGGCTCTCAGTGTAAACTCCGCTGTCGGGGCAAGTGCACTTGCTGATACTCCGTCAGAGTGCCGAGGCAGGAGATCCCATCAAGCAGCCCTCCTCCTACCACGCCGTTGACCCTGCACCCAGTCTTTTCGCCCGCTGCCCGAAGCGCTCGTTGCATAGAGTGCCACGCCGTGACTACTGCTGTACAAGTTCCTGCTGTTTGTGACTACGACGGTACATCACCTAGTGGTGGTATTGCCTCCCAGTAGTGATGACACCGCGCCTGCTGTATTTCCTAGCTCGCCTCCTCATCACGTGCCTCTGCATTCGGCCCCTGCTACTTTCACGTTCGTTCGTAAGGCCATATTAGACTCTGGCTCAGATAGCCGAGACCCGTCGTCCAAGAGACCGCACGAATACGCCACAACGCCCCGAACCCACTGGTCGAGCCCTTCTTCGGAAAAGTCCTCCCCTCACCGGGGGCTCTTGACGTCGTTCACGGCTGGACTCCAGTGGACACAACTATGAGCCCGCACCACGGGGGAACCTCGAGAACTGTGGTGTTGCAAGAAGCACCACAGAACTAGTCCTTGTCGGGCTCGGCACAGTGGCGGACCGAGCAAACCCTGCGGGAATATGCGCTGCTGGGTCAGCAGTACCCTGACCAGCAACCGCAGCTACGACAGACGCAGCGGGAGCCCGAACAGCAGTCCCTCTCGCAGATCGTGAGCGGCAATGCTCTACCTGTCCGCCGATCACGCGCCCCTAAGTCCTTCCCGGCCCCGTTCAAGGCAGCCATCGCCGCCAACCGGGAGGCTACTCCGAGCAACGCCGGTACGATCAACGCGCGGGTTTCAGTCCGTCGCCACGCCGACATGGTTCGGCCGAGAAAGCTTGGCGAAGGTCAAAGCGGGTAATATTGCGTCGCAGGAGCTGGCACTCCGTTGCCAGAGCAAGTCTTCCGAAGCGAACGACATAGCCGCATCCGCTGAGCGTGTGTCCCTCGGGACGCCGAGCTTGTGACTGCGCGAGCTCAGGAGGCACAGTAAACCACCCGAGCTGAGCACAACAAGAAGATTCGCTGAGAGGAAGCCCCCGGGGCTAGCTTGGCTCCGCTTGTCACCACCTCCGCGCCGACCGCTTCCGTCTTGGCCCCCGCAGACAATAGTCTACGCACGATGCCGGCCGCTTCTTACTCGGCCCTTACCCCAGCTGCCCATGGACACCGCATCACACCAGCCACTTCAGCCGCTCTTGCCGTCCGTTTGGGCCCGCCTCATGTGTCCATGCAGCCCACCCCGCAGGTCGGTCTACGTCATCAAGCGGCACCAGAGGTCGGGCAGCAT
>JBBMHQ010059899.1:0-15326 GCA_037834295.1 Postelsia palmaeformis
ATATATATATATATATATATATATATATATATATATATGCCTCAACAAGCATACCCCGTATTTCCCGGCGCACGCTCAGCCGATTGCAGTGCGCCAGGCAGTTTCTGCCGTAAGTACACACGGGACATTTGTAGTTGCTTTTACTCTTCTACCGTAGTAAACCGATCGTGGCTTTAGTCCCTTCTCTCGTCCGTGTCCTACACTAACAGATACACCCGTCATCTCGTTGATTCACCGCGGGCGCGGGAAAAGGTACGACTGTCTGATCACTGCTATCACTTTACCGCTTTCACCACTGGAGAGTGTGGGGAGACGCGAGGAATAGGCGAACACGACTCATGCCTCTCAAGTTTGGCAGTCCTGTATCCACCGCCTGGTCTTCAAGTTGTTAGGCTGGGTGTCGAAGCGACACGTGAGATTCGAGCGAACCTTGTCTGAGTTTCGTCAGTGTTGAGCAGCATATGCATGGGACTGGAGAGTATGCACTGTAGTGAAGCTTAAGTGTGCACCTTTCCCGTTGCCCACCCTCTCATCCCTTACAATCTTACCCAACACCCACCCCCCTGCCCCCCCTCTCGCACCTGGACGAACAAACCTTCGACACCATTGTTCCCCCTCGCTGTATGAGGCCAGGTGTTTTACGCGGCTTGAGCTTTCCTCGCCGTGATCGCACCTCTCCCTTTTGCGAGAATGCTGTCGCTGGCGCAGGTGGACCAGTATGTTGGACCGATGACCCATGTATCGGCGCATCTGTCGCGTTTTGATGGAAATCGCTCATCGCAGATAGGATAGCTCTCGCTGGGAACTCGCCCTGGTCGGTATTTGATCCACCACTAACCATGTGCACTGGTGGAAGGGAGAACAGGGGCGGAGAGTTTCGGTTGGACGGCGCGGATCTCCGGCTCCACCCTTCTAAAAACAAAGGCATGCCCTGTATTCGGGTGGGCGCGCACGCTAGTAACCCGGGTTTTCTGCAAGTTAACACCATTGGTCGTGATCTCGGTAAAATAGTTGTGCGTGTTGGAGTGCGCGTTGCCAACCTCACCATTTTTGTTGTACGTGACAGCAGTGGGACACGCACTGTGTCACCTTACATGCCACCAGGTGTCGCACGGCACAATACAGTAGAGACTTTGCCTCCATCCGTCAAGATCATGTGAGCTGAGCTTTCTATTGTCCGCTTGAGGCCGACTCCTCGACTGAACCCTCACCTGCCCCCTTTGAAATAAGAAAGGGATTCAACCGCAACATCGTGAATAGAGGACATCGCTGAGGTACATGACACCGTACGTTTTGTGTGTCGCCGCCCCTGTCTTTGCCCCCTATATCACCTATATACTCACCGCCGCATGTCTTCTGTCGCCACCACCGCGCTTGCTCCAAGCCCCCCCTGTCTACCGTCGTAGATAATCTGGACGATGCTGCTCCACCTGGCGCGGTTCTCTCTGTTCATGCTCGTCGTCATGGTCAGCTTCGCGCTTGCCTTCTACGCGCTGTTCAACACTTGCGATCCTTGCGGCTTATGGCACGTTCGGAACCTCACTTCTCGCCATGTTCAAGGCTATGCTAGGAGGTGAGTGGGGTGAAGCCAACGGCTCGGCGCTGATGCGCTGGGACGGCAGGGAGGTAGGGCCAGGCATTTGCAAACGGCACACGATCCTACGATAGCCTCGGAGGTGGACGCTTGCCATGATAGGGGATAGGGGCTACACCTAACATTTCTGATGGTCTTCAGTTGAAGTGCTCTACACCTCGCCTATCGGGCGAAATCGGGGAAACATAGTCCGAAAAACCCATTGCAATCCCACCCAGGTAACTGGCAAAACATTCATCAAGGGTATATCAGGTATGCAGTATGCATATATATATAACACTACTTTTCCAGGATTCTGGGGTCGGTGTCACTCGCCAGCTTATCGGTTCGTACCTAAATCGGTCGGTACGCCAACCCCAGCCAGGCTGACTTTTAGCGTCAGCAGCTGACGGCGGGCGACGATGCACAGCGCGACTATGCTGCAGAAGACGGGCTTTTAGCTTCACCACCTGAGGTATATGCATTATATATGTATATATGATACCTGATGCGTCTCAACGAAGCGAACGAGTTCCGAGTCCACTGCGCGCTTGGGATGACTTTTCTCGACACGAGATGGACCTTTTTGTTTTCTTCTTACGTTACCACCGTGCCCACCTTCCTCGACCTCACCCGGGAAAGGCCTTCCCAGTGACCCCATCGAGGGGGTCGCGCGGCCGGCGTAAGCGCACAAACGAGAGATGTGTCAGCACTCCGAGCTGTCCGTCCGCTGGTCCGTTTTATAAACCGAAACGCTATTTCCGAAAGCGTGAACATCGCACGAGAGGGAAACCAACATACCAGGTACAGTATACTGTTGCATGCTACTATTACCGGGTACCATAGTTAATACAGTATGACCAAATATTGTAAGTAAAAATAGCGAAATATATAGGTGTTTGTGTATGCTGTAGGTCCTATTTGATATGGTTCCCCGTAATATTAATAGGTATAAAACGTTCAAATATCAATTCCAAGTATCTCTTTGTTTGCGGTCTGTCCACTTTCTTTCATCCTCAGAAAAAGAGCAGTACAGGCTGTAGTCGATATCAGTTTATCCAATGTGACTGACATCTATACCTGGCATGACATTAAAAGAACGCACGTACCGTTGGAGCTTGTCTCCCGAAGGCGCACACATCATATGAGCAAGAAATCAGCATACGGTAGTATGATACCGGGTATGATATGTGCTGTTGGTATTCATTGATTCAGAACGCTCAAAGAGAGGATCTAAATATTTCCGTTTACGTCCCCTTTCTTGAAGGTGCCGGTGTTTGATTTGTTGATTTTGAAGCCGTGCAGCGAACGAGGCGCAGGTACGCCACGAAGCTTTTCCATACACGGACCACGAATGTTCAGCGAGTGTTCATGTTCTTACTGTAGATCCAAGCGGAAATGGTGTTCCTGGCGATACCAGTTTATCTGGTGTTTTCTAGAAGCGAACGTAAATAGCATACCAGGTATGACAGAAAACATGGCACATAGATACAATCCCTAAGATCCACCGCATGAACTCCTCGCTGTCGAGTCGGTGATAAGAACGAGAAACCTTGATCGAGGCTGTTTTGGTAGAAGACGTATTCCATAATTTGAGAAACTGGCCCCCGTCTAAAAGAGGCTGGTGACAGGTATTAATAGTAGTATACCTGATGGGTAGTCGCGTTTCCTTTTGGAATAAGCACAGTTAGATACTTAAGTGCTGAGCAGGAACGACGACGGTGGTGTTGTGTGTCGTGCGTGGGCGTCGCACGCATAATGCGATAGTAGCAACGAGGACGTCAACGTGGTAGTCGCAGCGGTGCGTCATTGGAAACCATGAAACTTCTTTCGTTTCTGCATTATTTTTCTGGGGGTTCGATTGACGATCACCGACATCGACTCCTGCCGACTGCTCATTGCTGCGGTGTGCGTCCAATTTTTATTAACTACAATGTAACGTAGTACTTGTGCCCGTCGTTCGCACCGAGGTAGTCGCGGAGACGTCGCAGCGTACAAGTTGCGGAGAAGTTGCCGTGATGAGGTCGCGACGCGAGGGTCCCTTGTAGCCGTCGTTACGGCCGACGTAAGCTAAACAGAGGTTTTCGTTGACATTTATCATGGAGATGCTAGAGATAGTCTGACTCCGCGGGGAACCTTTAGTCACCCCAGAGTCTGCGGTGGGTTATCTTTCTTCCAATAGCTATTTCCCGATGACGGGTCAACACCGTCAATGACGTGAGGCTACACTTGACCCGAGATTTGGTATTGCTCGACCGGTGACGTGTCCTTCGCGCGTGCGTGTTACGAGATCTACGATATCTCCGGCCCTGGCCTCCACAACAGCGCCAATCCTAACATGATGCCGCACAAACCTTGAAAGTGCTCGCCTTTCCCTGCTCGGCCTATTCTGCCGTACCTACTGTACATTTATCGCTCATTGGAGGCATACGTGAAGCAGCCGCGGGGATCAACCCGCCGCGGCGAGCCCCCTCTCATACAGACATACATGGTTATATTATTGGAATCAAATACATTGTTTAGTTCCTCAGTTGGTAAGCTCTGTCAGTGATAACTGTCCGGGCTCAAACGCCAAAGCCCTGTTGTAGCTCGGCTTGGAAACCTGTCTACCCATTGTCGGATTGACAAAGGGGGCGCCCTTTAGGTCTGGTCGACGTACAACGTAGTACCCCCTTTGACACACGAACGCCCTTTTTTCTACGATGACTAAAAGCGAGCGCCTTGGAGATGCTGTGTAACTCTGGGTCCTCGATCCCCACTGCACCCGTGACTACGTCCCGCACAGACGCAGCGTTCGATATTTTCGACCGGGACGACTTCAGCTGCAATGGCTCTCGATGGCTGTATAACGCGGGTGAACCCCTACTGATGCTGTACATGATGACCATGGCAACCTTGATGCTGAACCTGCTGATTGCCGTGGTGGGCACGGTCCACGACACGGTTACCTCCCGCCCCCGTTCAACGTTATGATGAGGATATTTTCGTTCATTGCTGACGCGACCGTCCTATTATTGTACACTCTACCGATTGTGTGTATCGAGAAGACAGGCCTCTCCTCAGCTGGAACTGAAGCCATTGCCCCTGGTGCGTTGCCTGGTACCTCTGCGGTCCATTCCACTCCGACCTCGAACTCCAACGATTTCCGGTCTCCTCAAGAGAAAGGACACCAAGCGCGCGCCCCGACTTCACGCACAGGCACTCGTCCAGCTGCCGGAGGTGGAGGGTCCGGAGGCGACGGTGATGGGGATTCCTCGTTGGCAGGGGGAAGTCGTTGAGAAAAACTCATATTTCCAGTTACTGTTATTTATCTATCTGTCACAGGCAACGCATGTTACTTCAAGGATGCAGCGACTTTTCTCGAGAGCCCTTACTTGAGGAGCTCTATGTACTATCTCTCCCGAAATTTGGCTCTACGAATCAGCGCACGCTCTACCCACTAATGGCATCGCATTGCCTGCAGTAGGTAACTAACAAAAACACATGCAATCTAGTCAAACACATGTGAGATCTCGACGATGTTGGGTAGTTCTTCAACTGAGGGGCAGCTCCGTCAGCCAGAAATCGTCTGGCCTAAAAGTGCCTCCCCTACGGCTAGTTCATTTAACTGCAAGGAAATCCGCCTCGAAAACGGTTCTTAGTGGGACGCAGCTCATCCGTCATGTGGCTCGCCCAACACCTCACGGCGCTTCGCGCTTGGGGCAAGCAATGTCTGCCATGGTAGATGAAAACCCGACGTGCTCCGTCAAGGCATTGTAGGGGTGCGAGGGTCTATGAACATATGATCACGACCATGAATAAAAATGTGTACACACTCCCCTATGATAACGCGCGCCAGAATAGCCGCGGAGGTCGTTTTACTAATAGGACTCCTCCTGGCAAGGAAACTAGCACAGGCAAATAGTCAGGCTGAGATTTACAGGCAAGATGACACAGTCGAGAGCCGTTGTTCTGAAAACAGCGGTGTCGAACGCAACCATTATCAAGTACTATTACAGGGGGACTATATTAAATAGAACCTACGGTCCATACAAAAACATATATATTTCGCTATTTTACGAACAATATTTGGTCCTATTTACTACGGTACCCCGAAATTAGGAAAGAAAGCACTACCTCGACCCGCTTTCCTGTTTCATAACAACACCCGCTCTCTCATCAGAAATAAGGATACCAGTCCAGGCCAGATGTCTTGTTCGAGAAAGAGTGTGTTCCACTTCACAGTACGGTAGGCTGGGCGTAACCACCCCCGCACTTAGTATCTCTTCGGACATCCAAGGCTGATTTTCTTATCGGGCTCTTCTTTTGAGTGGGCCAGTAGGGTAGCATAGGGTAGCAGAGGACGCCTCTACTGTACCGCAGACCGCAGGTGGTCCTACTGTTAGTTTTCTTTGTCTTGTTATCGCTCACACCATGGCGTTCTCTCCCGTAGCTACCCACCCGCCCGAATATTCGTCATGATAGGAGTCATTGTACTGATATCGCCGCACGTATCCAGATCTACACGGTTTTGTCCTGAGTTGTTACTTCAGTGCCGTTGGTTGTAGGAACAATCGTGTTGCTCGGCACGTCTAGGGTTCTTTGCCGTGGCTATTTATACGGGCAAAAAATTCCGTTCGTTCCAAACGTACAGTATGTTATGACACATGCGAAGCATCTACTTTTTGGACTGAGCGTTTGCACACGCGTGGGGTCACGGCATGGCATCTCGGGCGACTTTACACGGACACAGGTCAAGGTACAGTAGGACATATATTACGCAGTAAACTATTGTACCTGTAGCGGAACTCCATACATATATGAAAACAACAAACAGTGCTCCTGCGAAACCAATGACGTTCCTGCGAAAACCTGACTCCCGCGTTTCACATTCACGAAAGCCAAAAAACTACGCAAAATAACAAGTTATGTCACACTAATCCAACAAATCAGTATTCCCCCACCTGCAAGACACACGCTATCGCGAATAAGAGGATACGCCACTGCACTCTTGACTGAAAAAAAGGCTAGGGGGGTGAGAATCTGCCGGAGTCACTGTAAGTAAAACCACGGGAAACAGAGTTATCGTCTCGGATTACTTCAGCTGTCATGTACCCTCGCCTGCATTCCACTTTTCGTCGTGTTTCCCTCGTTCCGACGTGGTCCCCGAATAACCGCCACGCGCGCACCCGTATCGGAGCTGACCCATTGATGCGCTCGATGCATTTTGCTTGGTCTACGACGGAGCGCAGTGTTTGCGACGACCACTCCCGAGTGCTGTCCCAGACCAAGGCCGTGAGGCTTCTCAAGAAGGTGGCGCGGACTTTTATACTCGCGTCTACGATGGCATTGCTTGCGCTGATAGGGACGGTCCTCTTGTGGACGGTTTTGCTGCCATCTATATAAGTTGGGATCATCTGATGGTGGATTTCAAGGGTGAGCTCCTAAAAACGGGGATTAACGGTTTGCACGCTTACAATGCCTCGCACGCGGGGTGGCTTACATTAACGTACAGAGATTCACATCTTACGGAGCCGTTCAAAACGAAGAGTACTTTTGAGCGTGTCTGAACCGGAAGGCCGACAGTGTAGTGACTTATGAGTTATCCACCGAACGGTTCGCGTATGTTGTTGGCGAGGACGACGGCCGTTTCGTACGGTCGCAGGGTAGACGGCAGGTTTCTTCTCTCAACGTGTTGTCCAGAGCCCAAGTCGGCGGCACAGCGGTAATTTTTGCGGTTCCCAATACGGTTACTCTAAAGTTTTTATCTGCTCGTAGTCCGAACTGGGTCCCTTGCTGACATTTCCCGTCCCCTCTATTGTCGCCCTCTGTACTCGCCTCAACATTTCTCAAGCTGCATCCCCACCCCCAAGTTACGAACCTCTTCTTCCACCCTTTCCTCCGCTAGACCTCGGCAAATCTGATCAAGCTAGCACCCCGACGACCCAGCCAGGTGGACACGCTCCTTCTCCATGCATGTACAGCCTCCAACAACCTGCCCTCTCCCCTTGCAGTACGACGCTTTCCCGCCGGGTCCTCTCCAACGCAGAGCAAAGCCGTCAGCGGCGGTATTGCCTTCCTGAGAGCCGGGTATGCACTTCCGGTCCTCTTGGTTGTGATTTCCCCAGTCGCTATGATCAGCGCCTTGCTCCTGGCCCTCATCTTCTGCTTGCGTTGCAATTTCGGCTCCGTGATGGTGTGGGCCATAGGACTGCTGCACCTTTCCGTGTGGCTATACAGACAATCCTCCTACACGGACATGCCCCGTGCAGACGTTATGCCAGGCGCCTGGGGTAACAAAGGGACTGTATGGGAAGTCGCCGAAGACATACTCCAGGTAAACGAACAGCTAATAATAGCAGTTTTGATTGCTGATGGGGAGGCGTGCCGTATCCCGAAAAAGAACTGCGTATGAATGGGTCTCCGATCTGGAGGGAACAAGGCAACTACGGAGTACTATGTTACAATCCACACAGAGAGAAGGTCATGTTCTGATATCAAGTAAATTACAGAGTGGTTCGGCGCACCATCAAACATCGCAGACTCCTACTTCCTCCCCTCTATGACCCCTCACCCTGCAGTGCCGACATATTTCCTCCCTCACCCCGGTATCGTCTCGCCTCATACTTCTCCGCCCCAATGGGAATATGTTTGTCAGCGCCATCAGGCCATCAACCCATCTCGTGAGAAGGACACGCTCACTGGGAAAGAGGGGTTGAAGCACTTTGATGTGGAATCTCTCTTGAAGATGACAGCCGGATGGGACATGGGTCACTGTTCGTCGCTCGTGGGCCGCCAGAAGGAAGAGAAGCTAAAGCAGGAGGGTGTAATGCTCAGGGAAATGGACAAGAAGCGGAGGAAAATCCGTTACTCCTGATCAACCGGGATGGAGCATGTACAGGTTAGGCTCGGCAGGTTTCAGCAGGCAGACGATGTACACACATTTTCCGGTATACTGATTATATGTATTCACTAGCAATATGATTGCGTCAAGTATCATATCGAGACGTATCGAGGCGTCTTGTGTTGCACCTGTGCTGTGAAGCACCTTGCATTGCGCTAGCTCGGCTAGGAAATACACCATGTCCAAGCAAGCCTTGACCGATACCTTGAGTTTTGCATCTTAAGTCGGAGCCAGGGCCTGAGCTACAGCAGCCTGAGAATATGACGGCTTGCAGTTGGTGTTACACTGATAGAACCTAAACCAATCCATCATCGCCATCACCTCACGATGTCGTATCGGTGCCACTCGCTTGACGCCGTGTGCCATTATTGACGAAAACTCACAGCGCGAACCTACCGGAACCAACTGCATGTGAGGGCGGCAGCAACAACATCGCGACCCAGGCTGATGATGGGAACATTTCCGTCTTTCCTCGAGGAACGTGCAAACGCAAACAACAACGCTATGCGGAAGTCAAACCTTTATCGTCGCAAGCACTCGCGGCGGAAGGATACCGACGGGAACTGTGTAAGGCCACCCTTACCGGCGCTCCGCGGCGCGTACTGCCGGAAGCGTCGCAGGGGAAAGACTCTGCGCTGGTATACTGTGCGGCACGCGAGGGCGTGCCGGCAAATGGCATGCCCTCCTCCCTCCCGCAACCGCGAGAGGCCCACCATGAGCAAGGTCCCTCGTCCTATCATTATTTTCTGAATACCAGGTGAGTGGCAAGGGGCTCTCTCGAGCAGAGCGGTGAGGGTGATTGAGTATCGCTGGAATCATCTACCCGAACCATTTCGGGCCTTCCGAGGGAATACATGACGACTGCATCACCGACCACTGTGTGGTGGAGTGAGGGGGCTAGGTTTAGTGTGCGAACTGTAACGCCATAAATAGTGCGAAACGAGCGTAGCATGATGGTCGCACTCGTACTGCTTCCCCGCCTGTTTCAGTCGTACACGGTGTGAGAGGACCAAAGTATCAGTGCCCAGTAATACCCTCTGGCGACGTGAGGTCGAAGGAGCGGATGGCCTGGCACTCTATGCTGGAAACGTTCTCGCCATTCCAATGGTCGCGGGAGACGGCCGGCGTCCCGTAGACGAGCCACGCCACGGCAAAGGAGGGTATGCTTGGCTTCGAAGCAGTCTGGCTGCTGAGGCTTCTCAACTGAGCAACTACCCATCATATTAGCAACCCCATATTCACCCCGAGAATTTCTCGGACACCGCATGGGATTGCCCATCAGTATGCGCAATAGTAACGTTTCCGAAAGAACTGTTAGGGTGATGTGCAGATATTAATAATACACGAACATAGAAAAAAATTGGAGGCCCCTATACCGCAGAAAGGCTTAGAAATCGGGCTAATGGCTTGACAGGTGGATAATTATGTTTTGAGCGCCGCGAAGTATGGTGCAGGAACACAGCATTATGATGTAAGATATGTTGGTGTTCTTGTTGACCATACTGGTAGGAGGCATGAATCAGCGTAGTCTCGCGATTGACTTAGCAGTTCCAGTAAGCGTCCTGTGAAAGCGGGGCAATCAGTGGTGAATGCCATCGCGGATACGGTAACGTCGTGCACAGAACAGGATTCAGCTCATCTTGTATACGTAGGCGTTTGGTGGGGCCAGAAAGTGTGGTACAGACGCCCTCGTGAGAATAGCGCGAGACCGGTATATTCAGCTGTCCGCAGACAAGAACTTTGGATTCGATGGCTTGCCCCTTAGGCGTAATAGGAGTAGCAGGGGGGCTCGGGCTGTAGCTTATAGGTGTACATCCAGACCCGACCGAGTGCAGTTCAGGTACCTATGGGAAGGGTATGCGCATGTAGTGCACACGAAGCTTCAATAAGGAGGCGTAACATAGCTGCCCGTGGGAACGGGGCGTTCTTCGTCTTTATAGGCACTAGCGGGGTGTAATAACCCCTGGCGGATACATGCAAATTTTTTGTGCACGCGGCGTCATTGAATGTGTGCTACCGGGTGCCATGCTTGCTGCAGGCGCCGTATCTGCGCGTTCCTAAACCTCGAAATCATTCCACCTTTAGAATTAGGGCATGCCGCATTTCGTATCGTCTGCAGTTGTGAAAACAACAAAGTAGATTGCAGTAGGCGCGTACTCTCCGGAAACGGAACGTTACAGATACCTGCACGGCTCCGATAGTATGGGGTGCTAGGTAGTTGTTTTTTTTTGTGTCTTCCGTACCGTGTTCACACGCCGGTTTACAACATAAAAAGCATTTCGGTGGGCTTCAGATTCTAGATTGTTCGGGTACGCACCCATTTCTATGAAAAACCAGTGAATCGCACAGCGGGTATTTGCTAAGCCTGGGGAAGTACGCAATCACAAAGAAAGCAGGAAAAGCCGAAGCTTATGTGGCAGACGGAAGCGAAACCACGGAAGAAAATAAGAATTCTCAGCGAGCCGGTAGACATAGGGAGACAATCCTCAGGTGAAAATGGGGCACAAAAGGCAATACTCAAAGGTCCGTCCAGTCCCACGATCAGTCATGCGCCACGTCTAGACCTGGAGACCTGGAACCGTCGCTGACTACGACGCACGAAAATATCAGTCTCGCTTTTACCCTTTGTAGTTAGATCTGGGTCCATCCCTTGAGCCAGGTGTGCAGCAATGCTCGCCCTTGGCTCCGGATGAGTTGGGGAACATATATGTTGCTAGGTATGGTGTTCTGGTTTCTCGCGGATAGGCCAAGCATGCATGGCAATGTAGCCCACACGGTACTCCTGGCGGAGCAGACCAGAGGAGGTGGCGGTGCCCCCTTGCCAAGGTCGATGCATGGCAAATAGGCTTCGATGACCGATATAACCGAGTGCCTGCCGTCAGGGGGGAAAGACGGTACGGGAACAACACCAAAATTTCGTTGATCTACTCCTCGACTGGAGCCGAGGAGTGGATAGAAAAGCAGGGCCTCAGAAAAGCACCTCGTTCGCCGCAGCTCTATCCAATATGCTTGGTGATCAATTTGAACCCCTCTATTGCCCGATGGCGTCCTTTACTTTATTCATGACTATTGACATTTCTTGTTTATCTTCTTTTTTGACGGTGAATAGACTATTAACATGACAGCAGCATGCCAGCACCTATAGAAGGGCCTTAAAAGCGTGGGCGCCCCCATAGGAGCACCAGGAACACGACCTTCGTCTGTTGAAGCATAGCCGGTAATCCTTCTTGGCCCTTCTGTCCTTCAAACACCCCGCTTTTTCGCGAGTAGCCTTTCCTACTGGTGGAAGCCTTCACGTTGGTGGAAAAAGCTGGAGAGAGACAAAACTCGGGAAACCACTGATGTAAGCACGGCTCTGGCTCTCTTCGGTAAAAGAAGGGCCGGTGGTTACGAATAGCTACACGTCACACTGGCCTCACTTGTTGAAAACGGAACGATATTCATGTATTTATGCGATAATAAGGATAAAATGATGTGAAGCGAGCAAAATTCTCTAGGATTATTTAGAGGTTCTAGCGCAAATTCGAAACTTGTTTATCTGCCCCCCCCTCAGAAAGAAGCGCCAGTCCTCGCAACTCTGGTCCTAAACCGCCCCCGACGTTGATGTGTGTTGTTAAAGCAAGCTCTCGGTCGTGAGTTATCAATACTCACCTAACTTGCTTCCCCAGTTCGTCAGTTGGACCCGTTTGCAGTCAAAGTGGCTCCAGTGCTTCGCTCAGGCGAGAGCGAAGCAAGCAATGACCAGAACCCCGAGTACGAGCGATGCAGATAACCGGTTATGCTTGCTATCACGAGGAATGATGCGTTCATGCAAGTGAGCAATCGGTCTGGGCTTCAGCCCCTCAGTATTTAGTCCTGTAGTTTACTTTTGAATTTTCTCGCGTATTTCTTCCATGCTTGGGTAACGTTGAACGGCACTTGGTGTTGGCCGACGCGCTGCATGCGCGGTATACCTTGGTCAAACGTTTTGCATTCAGTAGGCTGACACTGTTTGCTGAATGAAAACACCCATTCCACATCCACAAAGTATTCCGCCTCTATTCTGCGCCCAACCACTCGTGGCTGCATGCCTCGACTCGTCGTACTTTTGGTTGCTCCCACGGTTCTCCGCCGCAACACCTCCTCAAGTCTGGTATGGGGTCCTGCAGATCTTGAAGGAGTGCGGCTCCGGATGACGGAGCTCGTCTTCCCGTCCCAGGCGGACCCGCACGTGAACAAACGGTTTTGACTGAAATCGCCGCAAGCCCCTTCCTTCCCTGCAGCCCTGGACGCTTGAATTCCCCCAAGTCTTCTTCCCCTTTCCAGCCAGACCCACCGCTTGAAGAAACGGTTCAGGCTGAGGTTGTCGCCAGCTGCTTTGTCCGATCTAGCTCTTGGCGCTGGAACTTCTCTCAATCTTCATATGGATACCCCACTCGCCGTTAATGATAGATACCGTCGTACTCTTCTTCGATGAATGTTTACGGCCTTCGAATGACTGGAAACTCCGTCCTGACCTTGGCATCCAGTCGGTTTTCTCCGCTCGCGACTCTGGAAGCTGTGGCTCATTATTTTCTTGCTGGCATCTCCAGCGGGCGAGAACGGCAGTCTGAACCGTAGTGCAGTCCATACAAAGCGTGAGATATCCAGCTGCCTTTGAGGGAAACACGTACTAACCTCATCCGCATCTAGTGAGAGACTTCCCTCATATTCCAGTGTCTCACCCAGGAATACATGCAGCGGCAGTGGAGGGATGCTCTCGAATTATTCCCGTCAAGCCACTCGCATACTCACGTGTCTGCGACGTCCCTTGGGAGCTTACGATCGATCATCGGGTACAACGGTGTTCGCCAAAGTGCAAATCTCGGCAAGTCTTATATCCGATTCCCCGACCAGGTGCGAACTATAAGTCGGCGGCATTGCCAAGTCAGAGCATTTTTTGTATTGTCTTGACGCCCCCTTGGAACACAGTCCTCCTCGGTTTGGTACTCTACCCGTCCAGGTAAATTTGTTAAAGGTCGATGTCAGGCAATACAATAATCAATGACAGGGAACGTTTAGCCGAGGCCTGATACCCATCAGTGACAGACACGAAAAACATCAACGGAACGCATGGTGGGTGAGGATCTGGAGTGAAGCGTCAAAGCCATCACTCGGAGAGTCTTTCTTCGTCTCACTGAAGAGGCGAAGACTCGCAGAGTCCCGATCCTGCTTTCTGTAGCTATCCCCCCATCGTTCGACAGCTCCCTGCCCTCGGGGGTGTTTGACGAGACCGTAGCATATAGATGCTGATGTTCAGGGTGAGGGGACTACTTCGGGTGGTCAACGCAACCTCAGCGTTAAGTCCCCCCCATGTACGATGACGACGTGTACCTACTCCAAGGGTGCCCAGGGTAAGAGGATTGCCTTGAGCGGTCGTCAAGTCCCCCCACGAAATTAAAACATGAAACAAACAAACTGTAGTGCCCCCCCGCAGGCGGTGTGGCAGACACTTGAAAAAACGAGCTGGGATGAAAGAAAAAAAAACAAAATACACCACCACTTGTAAACAGAGTAAAACCAAGTTAACAGAGTGAAACTAAGAACCAAGGGAAACTAACAGACAAACCAAAACACAGAGCACCCTCCAGGTAGCGGCAACAGTTTGTGGTACGAGAAGCATAGCCAGGTTCTCCCTGCTAACCCGCCTGTTACCTTGCCACCCCGTCTGCCGTCTCCGTCGTGCGTTCATCAACCATGCCCGGACCCACGGCGTCAGCCCGGACCCACGGCGTCAGACAATACAAAACAACCAAAGCAGGCTTGTCATTCACCCACGCCATACGATTCCTTCAATAAGGCTTACTTATCAATCGAAGAAAGGAAGATAAATGTATGAAATGGAAATGACAGAGGATGAGCGTAGGAAATAGGAAAACCAAGAAGAAGACAAGAAGAACGACAGCACCACCAGTTGATGGCACGAGTAGTATAGGCATGCTCTAATTCCCAGTCTGCCTGGTGCCTTGCAACCCCTGTCTGCCATCTCCTTCCTACCTTCGTCCACCGCAGTTTCCCTCCTACCCCTCCCTATCCTCATCCCCTTGGTTGGGCTTTCTCCCACTCATGGCCTTGCGTTGTCTAATCTGTTTACTACACAACAATGTAGTATCGCTGTGACGTAGATTTTTGACCATATAACTTGTATCTCTTTTGGACTGAAGAAATGGCACGGACATTGGTTGTGCTCGATATCGACGGGTATAAAAAACAAAAAACTTATTTTATGTGAAGAATACACATGTATTACCTTTCGTAGACCTCGTTTTGACCTTATTATCCGTGAGCACGGCTTGGTAAGTGCTTCGAAGCACCAATAATTAAGGTAGAAAAGTAGTGGACTGGACCCAAGAGGGCAAAATGAAATTTTAGAGGATACGACACTGATGGTTGTTTATTTCTCAACATCCTCCTGAGGTATTTATTCACCCCGACGAAGATTGCGTCAATGTCTTCAGACGACAGATTCGGCCTCAACAATTTATTTCGTTGGTTCTATGGATCCCCCACAAATCATCGATTCCCAGAAAGATGTACGAGCGCCTACAGCAGGTCGCCAGTTTGCGATTTTTCATCTCATCCTGAAAGATAAACCATACTCCTTAGTCTCGATACTAAAACTGCTATTATTAAAAGTATAATGTAGCGGCCTGTTTCCCCCTCTTTTTTGAGGCGTAAACCCCCTACTCCGTATTAGCATTGATATTAAAACTGCCAGTATAATGTAGTCGTTTGTTTGTGTTTTTCCTGCGTGACCCGTGTTAGTTTTTTCACATTTTTTTTTTTTTTCTCATCCCATTTATTATCTTCGCCCTTCTCCTCTCTCTCCCTCTTCAGTCGTAACTCAGATCC
>JBBMHQ010059910.1:1329-15322 GCA_037834295.1 Postelsia palmaeformis
AAGGAACGATGAGAGAAATGCGATCATTGCATACCGGGTCCGGTACCGAAAAGTAGGAGGTAAAATTTGGATACTCAGAGTCTCATCGGGGTTCCTGACTTAGGCCATCTCTTGTGGGAGGGTTTTAAAAACCGAAAAACTTACCCGAAACTGCGTTTTATACGTACTTTCCCGTATTTTAGACCCAGAGTCCAATCAAGATCAGGGTCGTGGGATCAAGTCTCACCGAGTACATGCTCAGGGGCTTTTTCTTGCATAAAAGAAAGTGATCGGCGGAAAGCACGAAAGCGTGAGTTAGCTACATTCGATGAAAATCGACGAGCAGTGGGAATGCTGAACCCTGTGCGCGACAAAGAACAAAGGCACGTACCGGGAGAAAAAGGGTAGACACCTGTGACCACGGCTTGCCCAGAAGCTCGTCGACGGTAAATCCTCCTACGAGTTAGCCTGGAAAGTGAAAGTGATGATTGAAAAAAAGAAAAAAAGAAAAGAAAAGAAAAAGTTCGACCGAATCAGGTTTGCTCTTCTCAGAATTCTTGCAGTCTTTTGGGGAGAGGTATCC
The DNA here is from genome assembly GCA_037834295.1 of Postelsia palmaeformis. Classification (NCBI taxonomy): domain Eukaryota; class Phaeophyceae; order Laminariales; family Laminariaceae; genus Postelsia; species Postelsia palmaeformis. The sequence continues at coordinate 1,892 of JBBMHQ010059910.1, forward strand.
AGACCCGTTTTTCTTTTCTCCAGGGGTGTTGTTCGAAGTTTTTACGATGTTGCCTTTTCCAGACAAAAAAACAACAGACATTTTCAGATATATATCGACGTCTCAGCCGAAACTTTGGCTTTTTTTTCAGATGAATCGCGTCCGAAACTGAATAGAGAAAACTGGAGTGTATCGACAATTTTTCAAACTGCTATCCTGAAGAAGCGGCAAATGGCGTCGCATGCCTCTCGCAAAATGGCTGGTTGGGCTTCAAGAAAAGCGGGCCCAATTCGCCCGTTTCCCTGGTCAAACAAGCTTGCGAAGGTGCTGAAACCTCGATTTCCAGAAACCAAAACCGGTTTGCCATGAGAAATGGCCTTACTCGCAAGGAGAGATACGTCACGTTTAGTGAGGGAGAATTTGGTGGAAACCGAGGTTACAAGCCTTAAATTCGAGTAGCTTTTGTTGCGTAACATTTTTAGTCTATGTACTTCCCCTACAGCCGATGCAAGGTGTTCCAATCAGGCAGAAACTTATTACATGATGAGGGGACGGGGAATTTTTTTCATTCTACTTTTTTCGGTTAAATTTTCATTGTTTTTGCGGTGCTGCTGTGCCGTACTGTGTTTTCTCTTCCGTACAGCAGTACATACAGAAAACATGTCAAAAGAGAAAAATGATTACCTCTCGCACCTCGGGTATGTACGTACATACGGCATGTGAGCGAGCATGTCCGGCAACCGCCCGCGACACGCCGCGACGCGAAGCGTATATAGCGTCCGAGCTGTTTTTCTCCAGAAGCGTATAGCGGCGGGACTCTTGGCATTTTAAAGTCGGCAGTTCGCAACTACGATCGATCATATTCAATCGTGGACCTCTGTCCGCTTGGCATAGTTATTTAATGTATTTTTCCTTCCTGAGCGAAACGCCTTGTATTAACATACTTAGTATTAACCAGTAACCTGTTCATACTTGTACCCGCTTGTTCTCCAGAAATGTTTCGCCACTCCCTTCAGCCTCGAACCTCAGTCCTCACCACAGCAGTATACGTAAATGTTGCCAGTTAAATGCCCACCGTCATCTTCCTACCCTCTGTCGTATCAGTGTATATATGTTTCGCTTGTCTCTGCCGTACCAGTGTATTATTTCCTGGGTAGTAGCTCAACCTCAATCAAACTCGCTCTCTTTCGTATCGTATGTATCCCCTAGCCAAGCATGCCTTCCATACATGATAACATTCAATTCCGCTCCAGAAACCCCGATTTCTTTCGGTCAATGTTACACTTTGGAGCGGATAAATCTCGGGCATGCTTGTTTTACAGCATTCCAGCGGCGGTATCTCGCTGGGAGCTCAAAATGAGACTTCCTGTCATTAATAGCAGGAGTGTTTTACCCTTTTTGCGAGAGCTTTCCATTGCAGTTGATATATTACTGCGTACCTGGTATACTGTAATTTATACAGGGTCTGGCTTCGAAGACAGCACTATATAGCAAAGTTTCCAGAGATTAGCCCACTTTGAAACAAGACTGGAATGCCAGCCGGTTTTGGGCCAACCTTTGGAAACGAAAGCTTGCTCCCTCGTACAACCTTCAAACCCAGACCCTGTACATGTTTGTGTAAAGTACAAACCGTACTACAGTAACTGCAATAGATACCTCTCACGAAAGGGATGAAATAGAAAAGCCGTGATATTAGAACGTCTCATTTTAAGTTCCCCGCGAGATACAGCCATTGAAATAGTGTGAAAACGAACATCTCCTAGATTTTAAGCGACCGTTTCCATTAGCATCGGCAGAGGAAAAATTGCCAAAAAGAACGGCGATCGCAGTATCGGCCACTCGAAGCAGCCCCAGCTGCCCGGGGGATTACAGGATGTGTGTTCGAACTGCAATACAGTATAGGAAGCTACCTTACGTTTCACGTGTGCACCATGATGATACTTGTAGCGCTGCGTGCTCTTCCTACATTAGATGCTTGATAGCACCGCATCTATCTTTTTTAAGGTCGCTGTTGTACCCGAGCGCCAAAAAATGTTATTACTGTTTCCAGCACATGTCAAGCTGTTTCCCTATTCGGCTCAGATCTGAGCTTGAGGTTTTGATCCGATCGCATTTCAGCTGTGCAGTTCGCCATTCGAAACAGTCTCCCCATGTGGAAAAATCGGAGTTATTGTGCGTGCAGAGATTCGAGCAAACGCCGAGACCAACTGCTGTTGTTGTGGTCTGGCGCCGCGAAGAGGCGCGTCGAGTGCGCTGTACTGCGCGTAGGACCCAAGCTTCCGAACCCACGCTGGCTGCCTCTGGTCTGGCGGCGAAGAGACATGCCGAGTGCGCTACGTAGAGTCAACCTGTTTTGGTACTTTGTATTTCACAATGTGACTGACTGCTACTGCTGCTGCTGCTGTAGTCTACGAGTGCGGATCCACGGAGAGGTGCGCGCCGAGTGCGCTTCTCTCTAGGCCCGAGCCCGCGCCAGCCGACTGTAGTCTGGCCTTGAAGAGACGCGCCGCCCGCGGACTGCGCGTCAAAGCAACGTCGCTATACAGCTGTGTCACCATCCAACTCATCCCTCATCGATCGTGCTGCTGCTGCTTTTGTCGTGGATAACATCTCGAATTTAGAGACCATGCCATCGGATTCCCAAATCATTTTTGTCCCCGTTCGGATTTGGCATATTCGGACTGCATAAGCAGATGCTGTCATCCTTGGGATCGAAAAAATTAAATCTAGAGCTCGAAGTCGAACCGCATAGGAAACAGCCTTATGCACATACCAGGTATCATTTGGGCATACCAGGTAGTACCCTGTAACCGCTATTGAATACTCCTGGCACCAGGTGCGTCATACCTGGTATCGCGGAAAGCGCGAAAGCGTATCGAATCAAGCAAAACTTGATGACCGTTGACGTGCTGTGGGGATGCTGAGCCATGCCCGCGTACCGGGCTGGAAAAGATCAGACACTTAATAAAGGTCAGATAGATGCCAGTGACGACGCGTTTGTTCAAGTTGCATCCAAAAGCGTAAAAGCTCGTTCGCGCTGAGCTGAGTACTGAATTGAGGCTGATGTTATATTTCCTTTGCCCGTACCAGTATTGGCATCATATTATACCACCATGCCTGGTATATATTTTTTCTGCATGGTGAGATGGCTGAAGAATCTACTATTGCTTCGGATATGCTTCTCGATACGATTTGTTCTTGCGGAAGATCATTCATACGGTGATTTGTCCGTGCCGTAATCCAAGCCGACCATGCAGCCCACCGATCGCGACCAGGTATTTAATAGTCAACATACATACCTGGTACCTGGTATGGCATTTTACACAGAGCCAGCTATCAATATGAACAATTGCTGCATAACGCTTACTGTAGATTCAATGCAGCTGGTTATAAGTACAATATGTGCCAGGTACGAGGTATATAACACTGCACCCTTGACTGTTGTGTGCCCGGACAAATGTCACAAAGAGTCGTTGCTGTTTTTTTTCATTTTTCATTTTCTTGCCAACGGTATGCAGCGCTCAGCGGGCTCGATCCGTACGGCACCGGTTGTATGTCCATTTACGGATATTCATAACGCAGGATAAAACAGTAAAAGTTCGGCGGCCGCAAGCTACGAGACTGAGAGGTGACACTTCACACTGTACTTGAAAAGGAGGTTGAAGATGGGGAGCATTGAAAGTCACCAAATTTCGAAAAATCTTCGTACCATGTGTGATTTTGTGTTGTTGAACGCCTGCAAACAGCACTTGAGCGTTTCTGATAGTAGGAAAGAAGGTGTTGATATACGGTCGCAAGCTACGAGGCTGAGAGGTCACACTTCACACTGTAGTTGAAAAGGAGGTTGAAGATGGGAAGCATTACAAGTCACTAAATTTGAAAACGCTTTGTACCATGTGTGATTTTGTGTTGTTTAACGCCTGCAAACAGCACTTGAGCGTTTCTGATAGTAGGAAAGAAGGTGTTGATATACTGAGGTGGAGGGATAGCCTACAGAAGACGAACATCCACACTCCCACAGCACCCCGCACCACCAGCAAATAGGTAGGGCTCCGCATCCAACACACGTTTTTAGTAGCGCCGGGGCTAGAGTATCTGAAACCCAAGGTGACCTGTCCAGCCCAGGCTATTCAAATGTGTCGTTGAACCTTTTCGCTGTCGACAAACACGAGACTTCGTGTTTTTTGTAGAGTCTTGAGTAAAATCGTTGGCCTAGATTTCCCTTAGGAAAGTGTATATGGGTCTTTTTTGAAAGCTTTTGGCGATAACCGCGCTCACTGCCTTGACCGTGTACTGTTATATCCGTGGAACCGCTCAGCAGCATCAGCAGAAGGATGAAGAAACGGAAATAGAAAATTGGTCATCGACCCATTGTGTGAAGACAAAGGCGTACCTTCAACCAGAATCTGTTGATGAGGTGAGCCGCATATCTTCCCGTGCCTTTGGACTTGCAGAAGTACCCTGTTCAACTGGTAGTGAGAGCAGAGGTTGGCGATATATCCAGGTGTGTACGTTGGCGAGAAAATCTACCTTGTCGTTGGTGCCTTTGTCATACTCCAACTCGCCCCTTTCACTCGAAAACCCCGCGAATTGACACCGTATTTTGTTATATATGTAATTTCCACTCACGAGTACGGAGGTATACCGCATGCGGAATGTCAAATAGACAGACTGGACTCTCGTACTGCGGACGCCCTGCGTCGCACGCTCTTGGCAGTCTTTCGACAACCCTTCATGTATACGTCCGCTGGCCAGGTGGAAGACATCATCAGCAAGGCTCACAGCGAAGGCAAGCGCATACGTGTTGTGGGCAACGCTCTTTCCCCAAACGGCATAGGTCTCAGCGAAGACACGATGCTTTCTCTCGGCCAGTGCGATCGAGTACTGCGAGTTAACAAGCGTGCAAGAACGGTGACGGTGGAGGTGAGAGTTACTGCTGTCGTTGCGGTATTCATAGTTACCTACTGTACTGGATATCATGCATGGCCGTAGTCGTATGACCATGGACCCTCGCATCTTAACGATACCGGAACGGCGGACGTCGGGTTTTTACCGACCAGACAGACATTGCTTGCACCAAGCGCTAAGCACCAAGGGTGAGCTGCATCCTACTTTGGGGGTGGAACATGGGGTTCGGACCTGCGAGCGACAGGCCATTGAATCCGGGAAGCTCTTACGAGTATTTAACTGTTTTTACGTCGGGATACGAGCGACGACAGGGGTGCACCTGTGTACAGCAGTGCTTTTGCCTTCTGGGACTCCTCGCTTAAGGAGGTCTGTGCTGTTATTGCTATTACTGCTACTACTTTACCCAGACACTAATTTTGAGAAAACATGAAAGTGCAACCCGACGGCCTAAATATACAACGAATAACATGCAAACCACACACAGTGTTCCGACCACACAATGGTTGGATGGTTTCTCAGTTATGGAGCCACGGCAGTCACAAATGATTCGACACAAAAGCGCTATTGTTATTATTGTGGTTGCTAATATTATATTATTACTAGTAGTATTATGTGAATATCCCTATCGTGGCACCCGTCTCAAATATCCCTATCGTGGCACCCGTCTCAGGTGAGCCTTACAGTAGGTGCCATCATTTTTATTTTCTAACTATAGCAGCATCCGGCTTTGGTTCAAGCTTAACGTAGATGCGCACCGCGGTCACCACTCACCGCAAACACCTGTGGATCTTGCATCCAGGCAACATCAGTACCATACATAGTTTACATAGTTTCCACCTACTGTATGTCGCTCTAAAGTATCAGTTGCATCAGTTGCACGGACGGGTACAGCCACAAGCCTGAGCTCGATTGAAATTGGGGTAGTATCCACTGGGCGGAAAAGGCGTTAGCTGTAGCAGCTATGCAGAGGGAAAATAACAGAAGAGAGCCGCTTTAAGTTCTCCCTGACTTTAACCGTCTTGTCAACATACATCAGTCTATAGTATCCGCGTGGAACATAACAACGTCCCACTCGCTCAGATTCTCCAATGGAGGTTCATTTTTTTCTCGAGGTATTGTGCCGCAAGCTGAAGACGTGGAACCTTTCACCGGAGCAGAGACTCTTCCATAGACCGCAACCCACGCTGCTCTCTGGCTCTTGGTGTACATACGACAGTGTGAAAGCCAGCTGAGAGGCGACGTCTGCAATACTGACGCGAAAATGCTGCTGGATTCAGAGCGCTCGAGAATGAAAACGACTCTGATCGTGTCTCGGTCGTTTCTATATTGACTGACCATTGAGGTGTATATCGAGACTGGGAGAGTAGCAACCTTGACAAGCATGGTGTTCCGGACTATCGCAAATGAGACAGCGTCTACTTAGTCGGGTGGGCACTGTAGTCGGCGCCCCTAGTCTGTCCACTTGCGTGTTACGATCAAAATGCGGCCTCAAGGGTCGAAAAAGCCAACTTTTCGGAATGATCCTCACCACCCGCCATCTTGGTTCGAGTTAACCAGGGTGTTACGAAAGTAGACCAAATATGCCTTCACCGCATCGATTGAAACCTGCCCGTCGTTACTCTACGGTTGAATAAACAACGTCGTATTATACTCAATGCTGTAGACTGCGAGTTTAGTGGTACCTCGTAGTCAACATCGTTTATCGCACATTTTCTCTTGTATAGGCAGCCACTTCGCCGACACGCTCTTACGGCGAGGCTGACTGGCGCATTGTTTTACGTGCTCCTCCCGCAGGCCGGGGCCCGTGTGCAGCAGGTCGTTGACGTCCTGGCATCGCATGACTTGACGCTGCAGAACTACGCCTCCATCAGCGAGCAGCAGCTTGGCGGTTTTTTCCAGGCACGTGCCTCATTGCTGTCGCACAACTGACTTACTGGGATGTGCTGTACTTGGCTGCATTCTGCTCTATGCGCTGTATTGTGTAAAAAACATGCAGCCATGAATACGCCATCGAGCGGGCGCCGGCGCTCAACCCTCCCGACTTTGAACACGCAAGACGGCTAGGCCAATAAGGTAGAATTCGTCGCAGATTGAACAAGGTCGTTGCTTAAGGCAGGCGTTGCACGGAGTGTACAGAAGCTGGCAGTGGCGACGGAGTATGTACTTCTGACAACATGAACCCATACTTGGTACGTAGCCTAATATAGCGCACCTGCTGCGTGTTATCTCCTCACGGCACAGGTGGGAGCGCACGGAACTGGGGCTGCTATTCCCCCGGTGGACGAACAGATTGTGGCCATGAAGCTCGTCACGCCTAACCTCGGAACGATCAAGCTTAGCAACCAACATAATCCTTGGCTTTTTCGCATGGCGAAGGTGAAAAAAAACAGCTAAGCATTTAGTGTGGACAGTCATCAATACAGTAGCCAGCCCGTTTTGAGGGACCCTATCAATAGTTAATAGTGCGTTCGGGTTTGGAGGTCCATTGTATATACTGACGTCCCTTATCGAAGTTGGTACCGGTCCCTTCCAATCAAAAGTGGGCTGAAATGGCGCGCAGAAAATTGAGGTCCCTTTTTACAGTTTTCCCTTGAAAGGGGTCCGTTGAAAGGGGCTACCTACTGTAATACTGTATACCAATCCATACGCAGGAGCCAATTATGCAAAACGGTCGCGTAGTAAGTTCAGAGGGCCAATGCGTTCGATCAACAGTGCCCATGGCATGTGTGCGGCGCCGACGCCCGCTCTCGGGCGCTTGCTCTGATCGCGATTAGGTGGGACTCGGTGCTCTCGGTGTTGTAACGGAGGTGACGATAAAGTGCGTCGAACGCCATCAACTGGTGGAAAGCACATCGGTCATGACGCGTGAAGAGGTGAAGGCGAACCACCAATCCTTGCTCCAGAACAACAAGCACATCAGGTATGACATAATCTTGCCGGTTGGCCTTCCTAGCGATATCCAAGCGTACATAATAATCCATCAACAAGACATGTCGCTCATAGGAATTAATTAGAGTGGTGTTTCTCGAGAGAAAAAATAGAAACTTTCGACGTAGGTAAAGGATCCTTTTAGAGTGTCTTGGCGACTCTGACACTGCTTTATGATACCGGTACTTGTAACATGGCTGCAACTGACTAAAGTTTGAATTCCAAAATAATCGTGTCCGGCCGCTTTCTATCACTGCTGTGCCCACAGGTACATGTGGATCCCGTACACCGACGCCGTTGTCGTGGTGCGCTGTAACCCTTTGGACTTCCATGAAAAGCTACTGAGAAGACAGACGCAGGTACAGCAGTACTTAATGGGGGGACTATTTATTGTGTGGCTTGACAGTGTGAGTCTACATCCGCATGTGTTGTCCACCCATGGCAACCGGCTCGGACTTAATGGGTTGCCACTGTCTCCATTCATTCCTGGTAAGATGTCCTGACGAGACCTGGCAGTAGCAGGCCTTGACTGAAATGCCGCTTCTTCTTTGTTTGCTGCCTCCCCGTGTTGTTGCTGTGGTCCTCTCCGCGACGTTTTGGACCGACAGCCGCCGAAAAACTTGGTCACATGCCAGTCTGGTAGTGACGACAACAAAGTCAGCAACGCACCAGGTACGGACGCCGTCCACTTATCTACAAAGCACACACCGTTCTGAAGATGTCGATTTGGTCATATTGCTGTCGCCAATCTCCCGCGCTTGTACCTGGGCGTTTGACACTTACACGTCTTCCACTATAGCTCGATCCATTGTCTCCTTCTATCCTGCGAGGGCTTCCTCCGTTGTGCGATTGTTTTCCCTTGACTCAAAATCCCGTATCCAATGCTTGCCTAATTGCATCGCTTTCGGCCGGCGTAGCTGATGCCAAGTACTGCCTGCAGCCGCTGAAGCAACTTCTTTTGGACAAGATCGGATCAAAGCTGTCTGCAGCTGCGCTGGAAGACTTTGACTCTCTCGACTTTGCCGGGCTTAGGGATAAGCTTCTGGCTCAAGGCCCGCTGGACGTTTCTTGGGTCAAAAAGGCATGTGTGCGAGTGGGGTGTGCCTGGCTTTCGGAGCTTGTTCTGTTGTCGCCCCGTGCGCCAGTGTCTCGGAGAAGAAGCCCAGCCCGGGTATCGTTCCGGCAGCCGCGGCGAATATGATCACCGGTACACTTCGCATGATGCTATGTTTGCCGCTGATAAGCTAGCATTTTGTCCAACCAATTAGCCGAACCACACAGTCCCTCTCTCACCCATATTCAAATCGTTGTGCTCAAGGTTTTATCCGATTATGAGTGAGACGCATGAAAGCTGTTTTTTGTTGGCTGGCTGGACTCACTCAGCTTCGGTGGTTTTCTTCGAACCTTTGCACGCCTTTGTATGTCATTGCACAGATTAACGCGGCGGAGGCGGAGTTCTGGCGTCGAAGCCAGGGCAACCGGGTGGACTTCAGCGACAGAATCCTTGGCTTCGAGTGCGGCGGCCAGCAATGGGTCAACGAAGTTTCCTTCCCCGTCGGTACTCTGGAGGAGCCCAACGGCAAAGACCTTGACTACATGGTACGCCAAGTATTGCAAGGTGCCGGTACGCGTATGTGTGATGATGTGCTATGACGATTTTCATTCCGAGTAGAATATTGTGGTGGGAGGTGGCCTTCACGTCGGCGTGATTTTCACCTGGTCTGCTTCACATTGGGAGCGCGCGAGCAGTACCACAAGTGAAATCGGGTCCTTTTTTGCCACGGCAAGTTGACGCTGACGTCTCTGCCTGGACGGAGTGTTTGTTGTGTAATAGCTATGTTCTTCCCTGCGCCACACTCATTTGCATGGTATGTAGGTGTCTTATTCCTGTACGTGTGACCATTTTTCGTATCGCCGTGCCTGCAGGCTGAGCTGATAACACTCATCGAGACGGAAAGAGTACCGGCCCCAGCACCTATTGAGCAGCGATGGACAGCATCTAGCAGCGCCAGAATGAGCCCCGCACACGACAAAAACTCGCCCGAAACGGTACGTGGTTGCCCCTTGCCAGATGTTCACCCCCCACGCAGGCTAAAGCTTGCTAAGCGCTATCAACTGCCAATGTCTCAGGTGCCGCGCGTGCTATATACCAGGTTTCTACGCGAAAGTACTCATTCGCTCCGTACATGGTCGCTAACTGCCCTGTATGTTCCTATCCTGTTTATGCGCTGTGCGAAAAACGTAAGCTGTTTTCATGGGTGGGCGTGATCATGTACCTGCCAGCTGACGACATGGACGCCCGGAAGCGCGTGACCGATGCCTTCCTTTCGTACCGCGACCTGTGCAAGGCCAAACTGTGGGACAGGTGCGTCGGCGTGTCCCATCACTCCCGAGTGCCGCATTGTTCTGAGCAGTTGCGCATATTTCTCAGACTATATTTTATGTTGGTAGACATGTGGGGTTGCTCTTGTTCTTCCTGTCCCTAAAAGTCTGCACATTGCCTCGTGTTTTTGTAGCCGCGTCAGTTGTTGATCGCGTCGTGCTGGCGACATGTGTCTGCAAGCGAGGGTGTGAAGCTTTGGGAAAGCAATGGTTGCGATCGTTCCCCGGCGGACTTTTATTCCAGTGGGCACGTTCGCAGTGAAGTTGGTCCGAGGCACCGATGGGTCCAAACTGTAAAATGAAGATATGTTATACCGTTACACTGAACGGTTACACAACAGTCACAGCGTACAGTGCCCATGCCGACCCAACTAGAGCTGATTGTGGAAGGTGGGATGCGGGGCGTCTCGTTTCCCCAAACTGTTTCGATTGAAGAAAATAAATCGTCGAGAGCTTCCTCTTCTTGATATGCAGTACGTATATTCTTCCTTGCTCGCCCAACGCGATTCGCAAGGTACGACTGTGTGGTCCATTGGGCGAAGTTGGAGAAGCCACGTTCAGAGGAGGAGGCCGAGGACACGAGGGCCCGACTCCAGCGAAGGTGGGTCAGAATAATCGCAGGTGTTGCTCCAAACGCTCTACATACTCCCGTTGGTGTCGTTTTTCTGCTCGACATCGGTCTTTTGTGATCTAAAGTTTGCCATGTAGGGGGCAGCTGGTTGAAAACAAGCGAAGGCTCGAAAATACTTCTAGCTAACTTGTGTTGTGCTTTATTCCAGACTATTGGCCGGCCTTTGCACGGAGAACCAGCTCACCACTCGTATCCGTACAGGATAGAGATAAACATAATACGTGCGTTCCGTGTGGAAGAGGTCATATGAGCACAAACTGTAGCCATACCCGATTTCGGCGTGAAAGGCCGGCGTCTCAACATCTGACGACGATGACTCTTGCACACTGTTCCTCACGTGGTCAAAAATGCTGGCAATCAGTTCGGAGACGTGCCTTCAGGTTAAGGGATATTTTATTTCCGACCTCATGTTCTGGCCGATTTTATGTTGTTTCTACTCTGCTTCTCAGATTCCCCATCAACGGGTTCAACGCTCTGCGGACGCTGCTCGACCCCAAGAATATCATGGCCAATGACCACATAGACGCCTGTATTGGACAGCCGGAAAATAAAAAATAAGCATAGGAGTGCAATAATTCGAAGGGTGTTAATTTCGGGCAAATTGTATTTTCTTGTCACATGCGGTTGCCGGAGTACTTGATTGGCATCAACAGCGGGCGTAGGGCAACGATAGCACCGCGCAATAGTTATGCCTCACGACAAAGCGGTAGCGTTCTCGAAAAGGGTTGGAAATTGGTGAGCAACTCGTCATGTGGCGAGACTACGATATACAATGTTGATATTGCGAAGGGAAAGGGAGGATGGCGTGCGTGCGTGTATGTTTCAGATAAACAGATACCGGTAGAAGGCTTGTCACCGCCGTGTAGAGCCGTCCTTCAAGAGGTTAGGGTGTGTCGCCTTTAAAACAGGTCCCGTTTTATCTGTATATGATGCGATCGGATCGGTCTGAGACGGTGTACCCCCCCCCAGTACATTTAGTATTTGACTGTATAGTATATGGGTGTCGATACGTTCGGTTTCACATATTTGAGTACTCGTAGGAGGCGGTATTTTCTCACAGTCCGACCGACACGCATGCATCACTTTGAGGTTGAGAAGGCAGAGGAAGCAGTTTTGAACGCGTGGTTGGCATGGGTACTTCACCGCAAGCCAACGAGCGGTAAGAGTGGCGAACTCAAGGCGCTATAAAACCGCATGGCAGGAACCGGATAAAGAAAGGGAATTGATAATTCTTGAAACCCCTGGATATACGAGTGCAACTGGGCAAACCCGAGCTATCGGCGTGACAAGCACAAACGAGAAAGGCTACCGTATTTACGGATTAATGTACGCTCCACAAGGGATTGCGTCTTGACGGGAATACAGCATGTTCATGCAACACTGTTTCCGCTACCCTCGCAATCACCGCTAACGACAGCGGCATAGTCTACACCACGTGCTCTTGGCTCCGAAACAGGCATTGCTTGCACGACGACGCTCAGGAATGTTCGGCCTTGTACTTCGGCAGCCAATCCTTCTTCAGCCAGACAATCGTTTTCTCGAAACCTTCCTCGAAAGACACGATTGGCTTGTACTTCAGATCACGCTCAGCTGCGGAAATGTTAAACCACCTGTGAATGACCAGCATTCTTACCTGGGCAAAACAATACCAGGTAATAAACAAGTTAAAATATGTTAGAAAAGTCTCCTTGTACATGCGCGCAGTCAGAATTGTATGGAACATATTGTACACGAGCAAACCCAGGAATATGCGTGGTCAGTGGTCAAATGACTCAAGACCAGCAACAAATGAGTACGCCCTCCCCCCACCTATACTCTCTATTTTCGATAACGTAGACTCCTTGCACTGTTTTGTAACTATGGGTTTTCCACTTTGAAGTACTGTACCACTGAGATGGTTAAAAAAGTAGCCAATCAATTGGGGGGCACGATAAGCATAAACGCGGCACTTGTCGAAACGACCCGAACACGGAGTGGAATCGTCGATGTATTGACGGGAAAACAACTTTCATAGAAATGCTATTAATAGAGCTGGTGTATTGGAACGTTGTGGCTTCGCGTGTGTCAGCTCGAAGCTGGTGTACGCGTAGCGTGTGTCAGCTCGTGACTGGTATACGCTCAGATCCGCTTTGCTGATGGCCAGCGAGACACAATCTGGAGAGGGCAAACGCTTTAGGCTGCCGTGAAGGCTTGTATGTGTAAGCTTCTCAGTAAAAGAAAATATATGATGTTGGCGACTCCCGGCCAGATATTGATCGATTATGCTCAGCGGCCAGATATTGATCGATTATGCTCAGCAGAAGAGCTGATGATGATGAGTAGATGTGGAGTGAGCTCATGTGGGGGGGGGGGCGATGCGTGCTTGCGCTTGCAACAAAAATAACAAAAACAGGAAAGGTACCACCTCAATCAATTCATGACCCTAGCCGGTAGTTTATACTTTTACTTCAAAAGCTGAACTGCTAGGGTGCGCTCAAATTAGTACCCTGTGGCTAGTCCCGAACCTTACCGGTTCCAAAAGGGATACTGAGTATGATGGTCCCGCTACGTGTACATACGTACTCCCGTACTTATGATACATATGTATACTTATGTTTGTCAAT
>JBBMHQ010059921.1:0-15318 GCA_037834295.1 Postelsia palmaeformis
GAGGGAGAGAGAGAAGAAGGGCGAAGATAATGAATGGGATGAGAAAAAAAAAAAAAAAAAAAAAAAATCGTATTTTAGGGCAGTGGCTTCGTGTAGAGCGCCACGCACACAATCCATCATACCTGGTTTGTCCAAACAGCCGTCTACTGGAAACCCGAGGCATGTACCCAGAAAGTCCCCTGACTACGACCATACGTCCCCTGGCATCCCACACAGCACGAGGGACCCGATCGTGTAGCATTAAGCAGATGGGCGCAACAGGTCCTGCTCCTACTATTACGGGAAAACACAGTAAATAGGACCTACGGTGCCCACCAAAAACTACACATTTCCCTATTTTTAACGACAATATTTGGTTCTGTTTACTATGCCCCTCCGTTGTGTACAACTACTAAACTGTGTTGTATTTCCAAATATGATGGGTACTCGTACGTCGTACGCACCGTTGTTGTCAAACACCAACGGCACTAAATCACAAAAGTACCCTCTTGACATTTCACGCTTCTCGGAAAGCTTCAAAAGACGAGAAGGAGGGGGGGGAGGGAGATAAGCCCCCCCCTCACAATGTGTGCGTTCGCGTGATCGCTTCGATATTTCGGCATAGATCGTGCTTGAAGAACTTGACCCGCATTCTTAGGGAGACACTATCCTTGTAAAAAGAGGTACTGATACAAGTATTGATAGTTATTTGTGTTCCCAAATGGAGGTACTTAACTGGTACCTAGTACTCCGAGCACTATTTAATATTAGTATTTAGGGCAGCGTGTCAAGACAAGACCTGGTACGTGAGGTATCGATTTATATGCCGTGCGAGTACAACAGCAGGAGCTACACACAGCAGTACTGCTACGACTGGTATCAATCAATACTGCTATAAGTACGTAGTGCTGCCAACAAGCGTGTAACTGACCATCCCCTCGCAAACACCAGCCGCAGGTATTCGAGCAACTCACGTAGGAACGCGTAAACTCGTTCCACAGCCAGTACGAATACTTGCAACAGGTGGTACAGACGGGTTCGGGCGTTCTAGGCCTCATATCAGTTTTGATCCTGGATGCAACAAGGAGGAAACACATGTAGCGAAAAACATGCTCCGTCACGGCAGCAGCAGCAGTAGCTGAAATAAACACATTAATCTATACAGAGATGCTGCTACGAGCTCCACGAAAAAACAAGGACGGGCTGTATACCGGTACACCTCGTTCATGAGGGATGTATGTGTCGGCTACGAGATCGTGATGGAGGAAAAAGACTGAGTCATTGCTGATCAGAGCTTGCACCAGAACTCACAACATGAGCACAGAGAGTAAAAGGCATCACGTCGTATCAGGCACGTGAGAAAGAAAATGACGATGTACACCATCAACGTTTGATACAACGTACGCAGCTTGAGGTGGGGTGAGCATAACCAGGCTTACAAGTCCTTACAGGGCCACAACCTCCAAAAGCTGCTCGCTGCAGATGGGGCATGTGTCGCATTGCCTTCCTCCCTGCCTAACATGAAGAAACTTCGCCCACTGGTCTCATCGACTCGACCATCGAACCACCCATCATTTTGGGCGATTCTCGACCTTATGTAGCTATATACTGACTGTGACTGGTACGTACTACTGGAGGCTGCTACTTATACTCGAACTCATACTACAACAGATTCGTGCTTTTTTGCATGTTTTTTAGCATGTTTCTCGTTTTGCCTCTCTCCTACCACAAGCCATGCCTTGTGGGGCTACGTAGGCCTGAACATGTTCATGAAGGGAAAACACGAGCCAACATCAGCGCGAGCGAGCGAGCACGCAACCATGCAAGCGAGAGACAGACAGACAGCCAGACAGAAGTGCGCCGCCATCACCCCTGACTAACCTGGAGCTGCTTCTCCGCGTACTCCTCCTCCGTGTAGTTAAAGTTGAACGGGTTCCAGCGACCCTCCCCCTGCCCGAGCCCGATGTCCCCGGCGGGGGCGTCGTTGTTACGGATGCTCCGGTTGAGCCTGATGGTTTCGAGGATCAGAATAGTGACCACGATCTGGATGCCCCCGGCGTTCGGGATGTTGCCGTAAGCAAGGAGGGGGTTCGTCTCCGCGAACCGGTCTGCGCCAAGCACGTTGTTTCCGGGGAAGTGGTAGATCTCGGGGAAAATCCAGCCCGCCGCGGCAAGCATGGCAACGCGACCGTGCGCGAGCTCTGCCTCGCGGTACCACTTAACCCGGCCCGCGGTGCCCGGCGCTTCGCCAGATACCCACGAGGGAGGGTTGTTTGCGAACCCAGCCGGGTCGAAGCCCACGTCGCCCACCATCTCACCGTCAAGGCCCTCCGGGTAGGGGTCGATCGGGATCGCGATTGACCTGTCGGGTGTGGCCGACATGGAGAGCTTCGCGGGTGCGCTGCGCACGCCGGCGAGGGGCAGCGCTCCGGGCACAAAGGCCGACGCTGGCGCCAGGGCGCACAAGGAAGCGGCTGCTACGGCAAAGGACTTCATTTTGGTATGTCTTGCTTGCGGTCTTTTGAGTGGCGTGATGCAGCAGAGACAACCTTCACGGGGTAGAGCTCGCTTCAAGACTAAGCCGCAAATGCGAATGCGCGATTTTAGATTCGGCCTTCAATCTTGGGCTCCTCTAAAATCGAGTAAAAAGAAAACCCATTTTGAAGGCGGTATTTTTGCAGGGATAGGGGTTTGAAGCGAATGGAAAAACTGTTTTTCGCTCTTGGGCTTGTTTTTTTTGTTCTATTCAAACTTCCAAAGTATGCGTACAGCACACGTAAAGTGGCAAGAACAAAGCAGCAGCATTAACACACAGCGGCAGAGCAGCTTTATGCACCACTCTACCAACAGAACCTGTCGGTCAAGGTGGGTGACACTGTGCGCAAAGGCTGCGGCTATTTCGAAGACGCCCCCTTATCTGCGCGGTTGCTCATACAAATATATATACTCCGAGTATATATCATACGTCTTGACAATCAACGTATGGCCTGTTGTGCACCCGTATATACGTACCCTGATTTGTACCAGGTAGCAAATCGGGGGGGTCCGTAGTCATACCACATTGCAACGCGAAGAGTAAGCTCATTTCTCATCAGGGGATGGCTAGAGCAGCCCCCTGCTTCAGCACAACATGCAGCATATATACAAACACACTTGCTGGGTACGTACGTTCTTCGGGGATTCCTATGATTATTATCAGCATACCTGGTATGATTTTGCTGTACGTACGCAGTGAATTTACTCGCGTGCAAAATCAAAGATGTCAATGGAAATTATGCGCGCATTACGTACATCTTGACAATGACAGGGGGCGTGCTACTGACTGGTATAGCTACTGCGCCGTTGCTATTGTTTTTGTTGGTTTTCTTAACAACATGTAAGTAAGTGCTCATCTTGACACCTGGTATGGCTACCAGCTTCTTATTCACTACCAGGTACATACTTTGTCTACATACACCTAACTCACGTACATACCTGGTACTTACAAAATTCCCCTTCGGGATGTATGTGTGGAATCCCGGGGGTGTCGCGAGTTATAGAGGGGGGAGAAAGAAGCATCATCACCAGGCATCCCTATTTACTCGAGCACCGCTGCATATGGTTGCATCTTCCTTGAGATCAGTATGTGTTCGTTCCTACTTCCTATCTGGTGGGTCGACCCAAGAATCACGGCCGAGACACACGCACACGCGAACGAAACATGCGCCGTCCGTGGCCGTCACAACAAGGAAGAGCTTGACCAGCGACTGCTGCTGCATGATACAACAGCCAGCGGCTAGCCGCCAGCAGCAGGAGCAACGGAGAATTGTGGGGTTTCTTTTTTCCTGCTTGGCTCTAGCAGGTCGGAATGGCTCCCTGTAGTTTCTTGCCAGAAATAGCTACTTTCAAGGCCTAGAGACGTGCCACGGACCTCGGCCGGGCCCCGCATTTTTGCCGTGGTGTACGCGCGGGCTCCCTGCTTGTCACGCAGCCGAGAGCGCGAGAGAAGACACGCGGCCGGAGAAGAAAAGTGAAGGTATTCTGGGGGGAATAGTAAACTTGGTACTGGTACGTATTATTAATAGTCGTATTGTGCGGAATCGTGATGGCGGATGGCGGTAGACTGTCCGGCACGATTCCCAAAGGGCGGCGAACCCATTGCGCTACATCTACATCACATATGACGTGTTATAAAGCTTTACTTTACACAGGGCTGGGTAATTGGCTGATTTTTTACTCCTATACCTGGTAGCTCAGTAGGTCACACCTTCACATTGGACGTCGTCGAGGACACGGGTTCGAATCTCACTTCGATTTTTTCTTTTATAGGAATTCTTGCGCGTGCGTCCCTAAAAACGAGGCATGTACATTATTAGCATTTTTCAAGAAATGCCGTGGCATGCAGTGGTGCCACCTGCAGCCGAACCTACCACGGTATCTTCCACGGTTTACCACCGAACCCTCCACGGACCTCCACGGCATACCAGGGAACCCCAACCATAACCCCAACCCTAACCCCAACCCTAACCCTAACCCTAACCCTAACCCCAACCCTAACCCCAACCCAACCACTACTCCGAACTAGGAGCCGTGAACATTGGGGTGCCGCGGGGCTGCCATGACATTCCGTGGGTGACCATGGAGTGCCATGGCGGTTGCCGCGGGAGTTGCCATGGTACCATCCGTGGCATGCCACGGCACCCCCCACGGCGTGCCATGAAATGCTTTACCACACCATGGGATGCCGTAGGGATGCCATGGTACGCCACGGGTGTTACCATGGCCATGCCACGCCAAAGTCCAGATAGTGTAGAACCCTGCTAAAAACATACCAGGTATCCTGCTGGTTTCCCAGGCATTGAAACGAAGCGGGTGGGTCAACGCACGGCCGTGTACGGTACCGACGCCCCAAATATCCCGCCGTTTGAGTAGGGGGGTATGTTACAAGGACTTCCCTGGGCTGGGTATTTTGATCGATATTTTACTGCTGTAGCTCAGTAAGGAACACCTTCACACGTGGCCACATACCTACTGGCACCTGAGGCCTGATTGCTGCTGCACTGCCTGGAATTCATTGTAACATCCCTTTGAGCGCATGCATTTTGTTGCCTCCCGTCCCACAGGAAGAGGAAGGGTCGTCCTGGTCACAGCGTCGCAAGCCCTACCATTGTGGAAAATGGGTTGATGCGTTGAGGACACGTTTTTGGCGATATCAGCGTGGTGATGCTCATCTTGACCACGGGCGTCGCCAGCGTGTGCCAATGAGCACGTGGTGAAGGTCACGATCGGCGCAGAAAAGGGACGGAAGCGCGGGTTGCTTAGGCGCGAGGCCTGGAAGACAGGCCAGAGAATAAGTCAGCGGCCCCGCCCTCATTGCCACAGAATCCCCTCGGAGAGAGAGTTATCGACACGAGAGCACCCCTCGACGCATACACACATACAGGAGGGCTGACACTAGGCGCGGTGGGCTTGTGGGCACGTATTCTACACCCTTGAACTAACGGGAGCCGCAGAGGGCACACACGTTTTCCGAGAAGGGATACCCGGGCATGATCGGCCGACGTGGAGGCCCCATCAGCAGGTACAAACGCGTCTGTCTGTCGACAAAGTCAGAAGGGCTGGGGTCGCCGCCGGCAGGAGTGAGAAAGACCTTCGCTTCCATTGGGAGCAAGGCTGAGATATTTTCGGAGGCTCTCTGATGGACCTCACCGGTCGTGCGGGAGACCGGACTAAAAGGAGGCTACCTGAAACGGGAGCCATCAACCGGCTAAAAAGGGGCCTTCGGGAGATCCGCGACAAATGGGAACTCCCAAAAAAATGGATAACCGGCCGACATCGCCCCTGGATCTTGGCTGGATTCGAGGCTTGGTAGAGGGGAGGACGCTGGCTAACCCGAGGCCTGCGAAGGTTGACATGCTCGCAGCGCACGGCGCAAGGACCACAAACAAACCCCGCAAAGCCCAACGAACGGCGAAGTAAGTTGGTCAACAGTGTCTGCCATGCCACGCACGCCACGTCCACCCTGGACCAGCTGCCTGAGACAGCACGCCCGCCTGAACCGAGTAAGCCTGCTAGAAGAGAAATAGGCGAAAGGTTGGCTCAATGCACGTCGGTTGAACTTCTCATGGGTGGGAGCTACCGCCTGCCTTCTAACACGGCCTGGGGACTCCCTCAGAGTTATCCCAGCGTGGGAGTTGGAGGGCATGGGCAGAAGAATGCTGGGCATTTAGGAGCACGTGACACCAACGTGCCCCTGCTGTAATACAGCGGGCGTTTACACGTGACTCTCAACACCCAGGTGGCGGTGACTCTCACCGTTGCAATACTGATTCAAGTGTGGGGGCGATCATTCAAGAGATCATACCGCGTTCTCCTAACAACATGTTTGGTTTTGAGGAATCGACGTCGATAACAGAGGCTCGGCAGCAAATTGCGCGACTTTGGCCGATTTATTTTGCTGTTTTGATCGCAAATTGGTTCTGACTGTCACGGGTCTGTATCACACCTCGAGCAGATCAGATTGATCACTTCCGCTGGATGATGCAGACCTTACAGGGCAGATAGATGCCCAACCTGTACGGCGCAGCTTATGTTGCCGAGTAGGACCTGGAAGAATCTGAACGAACTAGCCCACATATGTTTTCTGGATTGGATCTGTACTATGCGAATCCTGCACAGCCTCGCACAACCGTATGTGAGGAGCTACTCACTATAGATGATCTAGATCATGACCTGTCTCAGGTATAGTATGCAGCGAGTGTATCTTGGGGACCTGGAGTTGTGCTTGTAGAAGAGGTTGTTCGCATCTGAATGAATGAGCTACGATATATGCCAAGTTTTCATGCCTACTTCAACTTCAGATAGAGGAGCTTGGACTGCTACTACGAGCTCGCTCGGTGCGGTTGACGTAATGTGGTTCTTGAGCATTCGGCGTTCATTCCAATGATAGATCACTCGCCAAGGCGAACATTTTCGCGGCTGCCGCCTCCGTTGGACAGGACTAGGCCGATCAGCTTTCGGTGATTAGGCGGTTCACCGTTCAGAGTTTTGCGAGCAGGATCGTGCCCCTTGGCAAGCATCGTGACGATGGTACGGCAGTAGTCTGGTTTACATAGTTTTTATGCTGGCGGACGGTATCAACATCGGGTCCCGGATTATCAGTTGTACAACAACTGGGCGTTTGGTGCTCTTCACCGAGATGATGTCTTCCGTTGATAGCTCCTTATCTACCAACGACCCGTTTTGAAGGACTGTCTCGTTCGCGCCAGTCACCCGCTCAAATATATTTCCGCGCAGAACGAGATAGACTTTTAAATCGCCGCGACAACTTTCGTTACCGCAAGTCACGCACCATTTCGCGAACACCAGCAGGTGCCTGAACCGCAACTTCAGTGGGCCAACTTGGAGACAGCGGTAGCGAATGCTAGCATTGGCAGTATCGCACGGCCACTTACCGCCGCGCTCAACTCATGTCGCGTCCAACTGATTTATCGCAAGGGAAGAAACTCCGGTTCCGACCGATCGAATGCTTGGAAATATGGGCAGCACAACGATTTTTTCCAGTTGGCCTCCCTACGGTTGTGGCTATTATATCAGCATGCACGACGGACGCAACAGCGAATACCACGCTCACACGGCCCGCAGGTAGTTGCGTGTTTCACCTGCCGTAAAACACGCTATAAATAGCAATAATGTGTCCCCTGGGACGAATTTCGGAGCAGATTCTCTCCAAGAGAGGGGGGGGGTACACGCACGCAATAGAAAATGGTGGCTTTAGGAAGAGATCTCGTTTGGAAGTATTTCGTTGAGATACTTTCCATAGACGCGTCGCTCGGCATTTTTGTTCGCTTCTCCCGTTGTCGAGAAACCAGCTTTCAAAATTGGCCAAATGGGTGTCTTATCAGATCACACGTGTTACACGGCCAGTATATATACACTCCTCTTCAAGGCAGTCTCAACCACCGAGAGAGATTTGTTTACTTTCATGTTGCCAACTTTATGTGCCGCCGGCACAGCCGGAGAGGACAACAGCCATTCTACTCAGTACCCTTAAGTCACCCCGGTATACATGCAGGGGTAGCGTTGGGATATCGCCAAAAGCAAGACATTTTCTGACTGCCGCGACTGGCTCCTTAACCAAGACTGCAGTCCCGTTTTGAGGGCAAACTACTCAAACTCTAAGTAGGCTGACCCCAAAACGGGACTGCAACCCCTAAGAGGCTTACCGAGGAGCTCTACTCGATATCGTTGGAACGCCAGTTGTGTCTACTCAGCATCGTTGGAACGCCCTTTGTGCCCTGCCTACTATCGTTGGAACACCATGTGTGTCTTGCCCCAAAATCGTTATTTGTGTCAGCCCCCAATATCATCGGAACACCACTTGTCTACCCAACTATTATTGGAATGTCATTCGCGTCTACCCAGCATCGTTGGATCGTCATTTGTGTCTACCGTATATACCGTTGGAACACCATTTATTTGGGTCTACCCATTTTCAATAGAACACCATTTATTTCTACCCACTGTCGTTGGAACACCATTAGAGTATGTGTTTACGCGGTCTTCTTGTGTATACCCAGGCCATCGGGTTACACTTTCACTTTTTTCTCAAGGTCGGTGAGTGGGTGAGGTATATAGAGCTCCTATACTATGATCAACTTAGGAGCACCAATAATAAAGTAGGTTCGTACCATGCGTCCTCTACTCGCCGCCTTAGACGCAAGCTGAAAGACCCCATGTACCGCCGCCAATTCCATTGTTCCACCCGTATGTCTTTAACCTGACCACGCCACACCTGCGCAGTATGTGTTCTTCCTCGGCAATGGTGGCGCGCCGCCCTCACCTACCTCTTTTCCCTGGTGTCCATGTCGTTGGCATGATTCACCGGCCCTTCGAATAGCCCCGGCAGAAACCCAATCCAGCCTGACGGATCGGTGGCGACGACGGCGGCGGCGGCGCATCACCCTGCACGTGTCCTCCGCCAGCATCGCCGGGGGGGATCTCTCAGGACCGAAAAACTCTCGTGAATTGAGCGCGTCTCGAGCTCTATGCTGACACGTTACGAGCCTCACTCACTCACTACTCACTTTGCCAGCCACGCACCGGCACCCTTCCCGTACGAACTTCTCGCATACCTCACGTGCGCAAGGCGAGTAAGCCGTCGCGCTCCTTGGTCGCTCCAGCGGTTCTGGCGCATCGCGCCACTTGCCCTTCGCCTCGCTCAAGGAGCACTGCATGAACCCAGCTTACTCGGCTCCTCCGTCATCGTCCGCTACCACTTCAGACCGTCTCGACAGCCTCACGGGCGTTGTAATCCTCCCGCTTCGACTGCCTCGCCACGCCGTATACCTTGGCGCTTGTTTTTGCGTCCGACGACGTATTTTTCAGTGACATCGGTTCGTTCGAGATACACCGCAATATCCACTAAGCTATAATAGCAGTCGAAGCTGAATGATACAGGCAGCTCAGTGACAGCTGTTACGGCGTATCTCTGGTATCAAAACTCAGCGCGAGTTTTCTATAGTCGGGCATGCACGCTCCTGTCGTCCGCCGGCCACCACGCGTCACACCGAATATCAGCCCCTCACGCCCCAAAACTTCCAGTCAGCATTAAAACGTCCCACCGCTATGCGCGACTACTGTACGCCTCGACACCGTCATCAACGAGAGCGTCATCAGCGAAATTGGGTTTGGCCATCGCCTCGTTCCTACGTCCACACCCCACGTCCCGCGTTCCGACCACGCGGTGACGGCGAGTTAGGCGCCGGAAGGCCGCTGCCGAACGTCCGGATCCCCCTTTTTGGTGCTCAACCCGGCATTTGCTAAAATCTTCGGGGGGTCGTCCTACCCTGTATCCGATCGGAAGCGATACTTCGGCAGGTATCACCAAGATCCTCCATATTGTCGGGCTTATCTAAAGGGGAGACATCTTTCTACTGTCAATCGGCGGGCAGTTCTTTTTGCCACGCGGCGGGGTGTCGTTTTTAAGAATTCGGATGCTGGAAAACTTCGGGGGGTCATCCTACCCTGTATCCCATCGGAAGCGATACTCCTGCAGGTATCATCAAGCTCCTCCATAGTATCGGCCTCATCTGAAGGGGAGACATCTATCTACTGTCAATCGGCGGGCAGTTATTTTTGCCACGCGGCGGAGGGTCGTTTTGAATAATTCGATCGCTGGGTCGGCCGATCTCTTTCTGCTTTCTTCCTTGTGAGCGCTACCCCGCGTTCAACCCCTCTCAGCTGCCACTCAATTTTGTTGTTCAAGTGAAAAACGGGAATAGTCCACCAACATCCGCATAGCCACACCCTCCGGCATAATTTGTCCGACGATGTCATCCCTGTCACATAAACCAGACAATTTGTGCCTTCCGTCAAGCGTTAGAAACAGCTCCGAGCGCCTTACCAACGTTGGCTATCTGCCAGTGGGGCTGCCACGGGTGTAATGTTACAACGCCTTCTGGCAACTGCTCTTTACATACGCCTCTCAGCAAAGAACCGTGGACCAAGACACAGCTCGCACACCTTGGCTGGCGTTCCCGACTCCCTATAGGACTCGGTGAGCGATGGACCCCCATCAAGGGAGCTGCCGCATCCTTCGCAGCACTTTGCAGCACCGCCGACCCCCCCCAAAAAACCCGTGCAGTCGGACCTGTCTCACGCGTCGTCGATTCCGATATCGCTTGACAGCTCGAGCCATTTACCACATACCTGGTATTATACACCAACATCGACAACAAAGGAATCACCGTCCGCAGATTTACCAGAATCTGGCTATGATCTGAACGACGTTAGAAGTAGTAGAGCCGTGTCTCGCGGGCTTAATTTCCGCCTTCGTGATGTACCATAATCGAGGCTCGTAACCTTTTAGATTTCGTGTGTTGTGACAGAAGGTGGCACTGCGGTTAGTCGAAGAGTGCTGCCAGGAAAACGTGCGTAGCTCGAGGCTCGCAACGTGTTGCTGGTTTTGCGCGGGAGCGTGTGGCAGGAGTGGACAACCATCGGGAGGGGCTCGTTCCCTCGACGCCTGCGCGTCAAGCTTGTATCTTGAGGTGTTAGTTTATGGCAACAGTAAAGTTTTTCACTGAAATATTTTTTTTTGATACGAGCGTGCACTAGGCGGAACGCTGTCGGCTTTGAGCTCAGTCTCCGGACTTCTGAAGAAGAGTGGATAATTTTCCTCGTACAGTTATCATATACCATGGGGTGCATCCCAGACATACGCTTGAACACCTTTGCATCGTCGAAAATACACCCCTCTGTCTGTCACACGTCTTGCATCCCATTCACTCCCAACGCCGCCACCACTAGCAGGGGACTAGCGGTGACAATATTCGCTTCGTAGGATACCACGGTTCGACCTCTTGAATGGCCGCTACACCAAAAAACAGTAGAATAAGGCAAAAAACCTACATAGACCTTGCCGTGACCAACAAGACCGGTCTCGTATTACGAGGGAACTTGTTATAGTGATCAGAGCGTGTTGGAACGAACCAAGATGCATGTGAGGACTGACACAGACATGGTCGACGCGCAGTGGCTCTCCGCGATGTAGACATAAACCATGTGTTTTGTAGTCGTCGATACCAACTTCTAGCGTAGAGGAGAGTAGAGCGTACGAATTAGAGCCAAAAAGTAGTGAATAATCGAGGTACTGTATTTCAGCATGGAAATCCCGAGATCTCAATACCCTGCTTCTCGACATCCCAATGCCAATGGGCCTCCACAATATCCCTAACCATGGTCGTGTCAGTATCCATTGCGAGCACACTCAACAGAACCAACCATGGCATGCGTAGAAACATAAGGGGATTTCTGTTTTTCGGATCCATCTTGGGTTTTAATTTAAATATTAGCCCCCCCGTGATTCGTAGCATACTTAATTGTGGAGCGTCTCGCTGTGGCGTCTGGGCCGTCCTTTGAATAAAATACCCTATAATAGCGGGTTCCTGATACGATGACATGCACATGACATATGGATACCTTCTACGGACATCGCATCAATGTCGCTTGCTACGACCTGTGTGTCGTCCTGCGAGTCCACATATCTAGCCGGGTGAGCAGCGATGCTCGCCCGGGCCTCTGCTGAATTCAGGGGTAAACGCATGGGCGTGTGAGGGGCCCAGGCATCACACGCCTCCCAAAAATGGTGGAACCCGCGGATGACCACTCAACCCAGGACCAGCATCGCTAAGGTGCCCAGCTAGTAAATGGGAGATTACAAGATAATAACACGTTCACAGAGATATTAATTGACGAAGTCAGTTCTACTACTTGAAATAAGCCTTCTCTGTTACCCGTCCTATGATCCATACCCGCCTACGACGCCCGGAGGTGTTGCACCCATGACATGAACACATAAAACCAAATATGGTGGGACTGATCGCTGAGAGTAATGTTGTACGGCAGCCTTGTCCGTTATCCGAGCTAGATCGGTACCCACCTACTCATTGGAAGCCTGGCATGTCGCACACATCCAGGATGTTTCCTGGCGATTACAGTTGTCCGTTACCCGCCTCATCCATGATCAACATCCGTCTATCATAGGAAACCCCCGGGATGTACGTACCTAACGGGATGCTCTCCGGCTACCACACACAGGTGGAACAATTACTTGTGATGATACTATTTTCCTGCCAAACCACGCGGAACAGACATGTCTCCTGGGATCTACAGTCCCCAGAGCCATGTACGCGCACAAAAAACCTTCTCCCGGTGGTCTTTTTCGAGGTGCACAGCCGGGAAAAACATCGCGTGGAACTATCACTGCTGTGTTATATATATACCAGACAATAAAGGACTCCAATTGTACGTCAACACTGCACATTCAAAAAACGGTCTTCTCTGCCAGGTTATATCCCACCAGCACGAAGTAGCAATAACTAGTCGCGGCAAAAAACGAGATGAAGCATGTCCCGCTTTGAGTTTTTTGACCTGGCAGTAAATGCTGAAAACACAAATCGCCTCCCAATTATACAAAAAAAACTAAAAATCCGAAATTGCGAATGGCCAGATTAACCGCAAGAGGCATCTTCAATGGAACTAGATGGTCGGAGGAGGCTTGGGGCGGCCATTAGTGCTCCACACAAACATCACAACCTCGATGTTTGGATCCAAAACCAAACAAAAAAAAACATCACTGCCGGTAGGTCTTAATTTTGCCCGGAGTCTCACGTACCGTACGTACTATTTGCCTACTGTAGCTGTGTACTAATAATTTTAGACGTGAAACCTACCCCAAGATATCACTTTGAGCAAACTTGTTTCTAGATGTCGACGCTGCTAGAAGACGGCAGATTTATATCAAAGCATGTAAATCGCTGGGGGCAATGCAGTACGAGACCAAAATAGCTCATTTTCAGAGCTGTTCTTGCACAAATAAAACACACCAACACCAGGGGACCGTACGATGCCAAGACGTTACGAGATGCAAGATACGAGCGGCACCACACCATCACCACGTACCCTTTACCGGTTCCACATTGGTATGATACAACAACAGCCGTCGAGATGCACCATGCATAGCCGTCGAAGTATACCAAGCACGACCACGAAAACAAGAGTTGACTGCTATTCCTGCAAATAGAGCACACCTCGGACGAATCGTCGAGTCCCACTTGATCATCTGCTGTAGTCCTTCCAGTGAAGGATATGGCATGATCTAGATCGATATTGCGTAATCTGGATCGAAATTGCATGATTTAAATCACCCCCTCGGGTGGAAACTGTATGATCTGCTGGGTGTAGGACATATTTCCTGGGTTGGATCTGTACCACACGTATCCTGCAAAACATGTCACAGCGGCAGGTAAGGATCTAGGTGATCTATCTGTAGACAGATCGGATAGATCGTCATGTCTCCGAGGCGTGAATTAATAAAGCATGCTGATCATACAAAAAAATATAGCACCAGGTTCACGACACAGACTAGACACGACCCCACCCAGAAATACCGAACACCTGCTTCCGGCAACACGCCGCACAGTAGCAGCACTCAACACCTACCCTGCCGGCCCCATCACGTTAAATCTAGACACTGCTTCACACATCAGGCAGATCACGATCTATCTGATCTGTCTACAGATAGATCATCTAGATCCTAACCTGGCGTTATAATATGATGCGCAGGATCTGTGCGGTACATGATCCAAGCCAGGAAACAATCCCTTGATCATGCAGCTTGCACGGCCCCCACCAGGCAAGAGGACCAACATAAAATCACACAGATCGGGAATATATCTGGCCTAAAAATATCTAAAAAGTAAAGCGGGAACGACTTGTGGAGGCTTTGCTCCACCCTAACTTCAGCGTGACCGCTCCCAATTTTTCACATTCCCCCGGAAATGTGACACCTACAGCAAGTGTATTATTGGGGCCTTTCTCATGACAGGGCATTGGATAGTATCCGTACTGCAGGCAACCACACCGCACAGTAGCAGTAGCATTCATCACTTCTCCACTTATTATGTCAAAACACGCCGCTTCTTCTGACCTCCACTCCACTTTCAACACCCGCTCGCGGCAACCTCCTCCTCGGAGAGCCCGCTGGACCAGGCCAACCCGTGCGACCCGCTCAAAAACACGAGGGCATCCCCGGTGTCGTCCGCCAGCTGCTTCCGCGACGTCTTCGCGGTGTTCGCAGCAGTAGCGGCCGACGGAATCGACTCAGACGCCGCCGACAAGGCAGGGATCGCCAGATATATAACCGCCAGTCTCGCGAGGGTCGGGAACGTTTCTTGGTGCTCACACCACCACCCCAGCTCGTCGCTCCCTTCATCGTCGGGGTCGAGCCCCTCGTCAGCCACGAAGCTAGTGAGCTCGTCCTCGGCAGCGCGCATCCTGGCAACCAGCGAGAGGTTTGGGAAGTTGGGGTTGCTGCCGCCGCTTATTCCCCTCGCGCCAGCTCCCGCGCGTGAGAATTCTCCAACGATTGCTCCTCGCGCGCGCCCTTGCTCCTCTTGGCCCGCCGAACCGCCGTCTGAACCGGCGCCGCCCTCGGTCGCGCCGCCCCCGCCCCCGCCGCCCGCTCCCCCGCCGCCACCTTTCGCCTCGATACACCTCGCCAAGAAAGAAATCTTCTGCTTTTTGAGGGGCTGTTCGTCCATGGGGTCTTCCAGGGGGGGCTCTGCTGGAGGCGTGCTATCTTCAGCATCTGATGCGCTGGGTCCTTCTTTCTGTGCCACCGCCACTCTTTCCGCGGTGATATCGTTGCGGAGCATCTCCCTGCACTTGCGGAGCACCAGGCGTCGCCACGTCCCCCGCTCCTCCTCGTCCAGCCACTCGAGGCCCTTCGTTCGCGCGCTGAGAGCGGTCGCTATTTTAACGACAGGAGGCGGTTCTTGCCATCGGTCGTTCTTATCG
>JBBMHQ010059932.1:0-15318 GCA_037834295.1 Postelsia palmaeformis
TCTCTAGGATAAGGAATCAGGACGGACACTGGGTGTACTGATGAAGTTGGGTAGAAAGGACGATTAAATGTGAAGACTACAACAACATAATATATAGATCAACGTCCGAGAAAAAACATATGTAGCCTGAACACCCTAATTAATTGGCTTTTCGGAGATATCTGGAACTATAGCTGATGTTTTCGACAAAGGGGAGTGAAAAGGCCGAGCGACGCGTCTGCCTAAGAATGTCTCATACGCGATCCTCGCAATTTAAAGACGGCATTTCCGTTAAATGCGGCACCATTGATTCTGGGGGAAATTGGCATGGAACTGGAGCGGACAACCACCCCGCGCGCTGGACACGAACATGAAATCACAAAGGCAGGCGTAACCGAGGGCAAGCTGTCATGAGCGAAGTCGAAGTTGTTGGTAATGGCGCCGGCAGTGGAAGTGGTGGGGTGGTTCCTTCCGACGGAGGTGGTTTCGCTGCAGGTGGCGATTGTGCTGCAGCCACACCTACACCTGCTGCTCACGGGCGTGTTGTGCCGCAGCTTGATAGTGTCGACGCTACCACGACGCTTCGCTTGGGCAACGGCACACCGGTCGCAGTAACCGATAATTTCTGTGCATTACCGTGATGGCGGATTTCTGTACCAATGAGTACCAAGGTTGTCCGTTACTATTTGAAAATTACCGGGTTTTTTTCGTGGTGGCGGGTTCCTTCACCAATGAGTACCAAGATTGCCAGTTACCATCCAATAATTACCGTGCATTACCGTGGTGGCTGGTTGCCGTGGTATATCATACCAACCTAAACGAGGCGTACCGAAAAAAACCCTGATACGTTCGACATTTTTTTCGCGCAATTTTTCAGACATCCATATTTTCCACTGGAATGTTAACGAACATGACTTTTTTACTTTTTCTGGAGAATTTCACGAATAGTCACGGAACGCCTCCGTATATTGATACGTATCTACAAATAGTTCCAAACTTTGAAAATTATGAAAAAAAGGCTCCCCGATAAGAATGAACCTCAACAATAGCAAAAGCTTTGAATCCGCGGCGCAGTGCTTGGTAGTCAGATTCAGAGGTGGGTCAATCCGGCGGAGTAGTGCATCGTAGGGAGATGATACTCAGTACAGCACCCAAAAAGTACAATAAGTACAAAAGATGAAAAACAAAAACAAAAAAATTAATCTTCGATTAATTTTATCGTCACTTTTTCCCTTTCCAGCCTAACTCGCAGGAGGTTTCCCCCTGGACGACCTTTTCGACAAGCCGTGGTCACAGGTGTCTACCCTTTTCCCCCCCGGTACGTGTCTTTATTTCGAGTCGCGCATAGATTAGATTCAGCATTCCCACTCCTCGTCGATTTTCATCGAATGTAAGCTTACTCACGCTCTCGCTCTTTCCGCTATTCTATTTCTTCTATGCAAGAAAAAGCCCTTGAGTTTGCACTTGGTGGGACCTGAACCCACGAAAGTGATCTTGATAGGCGCACAGATCACCTACCAACTCATCGGGGACGCCGGTGCTTTGTTTCCAGAAACATATTTATAATCTAAGAAGCACGTCAGCTGTGAATTCATATTCTGGGGAAAAAGAAAGAATGAAAATGTGCGAAATACTCCGGTAAAAAAACAACAACATCGTATTACATACATAAGTGTGTAAAGAAAAAAACTTTAGTGAGATAATCGAACCTAGGGCGTAGTCTCACGTAACCTGACGCACCCATCGGGATGGGGGGTCGCATCAAATTCGAGGTGATCACGGTATCTCGTTAACGTTACTGCTGTGCGATATTTGGTAACTGTACGTTTGCCGACGTTTGGTTGGATGGTAACGACAAATCACAGAAATGCCGATATTTGCACGGTAATTGTTTGGATGGGAATGGGATTACATGATGTTCTCGGTAAGAATTCGGATGGGAATGGGAGAACTTGATTTGCTTGGTCACGATTTGGATGGTATTGATAATTCCGATTAATCACGGTAACGTACCGTTTACCAACTACCGTGGTTTTACCGCGGTAATTTTACTGAGATGAAATTACCGAAGAAAGTCCTGGAAAATTTTTGGGGAAAAAAAGCTCTCCGATAACAATTATACCCTGAGTGTCCCGTTGAGTGGTGTTACGAAGCGAGAATTTTCGTTGTTCAGAGATCGCAAGATTTCCTCGAAAGGCGGCAAAAATACCATGAGTTCTGCTTTGGTCTGGATCTATGTCTTATGTGCATCCGCTTGAACGCCCCGTTGTGGAGTGACCTCGACTCCCGAAGAGGCGACCGTGGCGAGCGTAGCTACTGTATTAGCAACTCTTGGTGTGGCAAAGCAGTACAAGACAAGATAACAGCTAGCTGCCGATTTCGTATCAATTTCGGCAAATTCAGTAGTCGGCTTTCTCCGTAGACTAGAAAAAAAAACGTGTCCGCGACGTAAGGCGCTTTCTGTGACCAACAAGGGCCTCGACATGGTTCCAGACCCACTGGTGAGCTCTGTACTGCGTCGAGTGGCGATACGTCGCACACAGCCCGCAATGTGCGCCAGCCCTACGTTGTTTGACGACACGGCGTTCCTGTACCATCCGTGAAAATTTAATATCGGTATCTCGTGATGCAAAACGCTTTCCGCCACCAGCTAGAGCCTGGGATAGGTCTCGGGGATGGCTGTTGTCCTTCCTGTACAGTGGCGAGTGGCGATACGTCGCACACAGCTCATATTGTTCGCCGGGGCGACGTCTTGCGACGACACGGCTTATTTATGACATTCGTGGTAGACCCGAAGTGTGGTTTCGGTATAATATCGTGATGGAAGACGATTATCGCGACCAAAGAGGGCATGGAAATGGACGTGGAATTGGCTCTGGTCCATCCTGGACCTGTACAATGTCGAGTGTCGATCCGTCGCACACAGCCTCAACTATTGATAGGGGGGCCGTGTGTTTTGTTGCACAGCTAGCAGCAGTCGCATTTCATTTGCGATAATGCCCTACAAGCACTCTCTCCAGGAGGCACATATATGTATATTGTGTCCTCCTGGGCCGGTGCTTGTTTTCACCATAATGTAGAGTTGTGTGCTACTACGGGGGCCCATAGTAAATAGGACCTACATTACACACAAAAACCTATATATTTCGCCATTTTTACTCACCAGATTTGGTCCTATTTACTATGGCCCCCCGTAAAAGGGTTTCTGATGCTCGCTAGTTACTGAACTACAAACCGCCGGAGAAGGTAAATATCCATAGCGTTGGAGTTGCCGGCTGGGACGAGACGGAAATTACTGTATGACGAAATAAGCTCTCGCTACGCTAACGTTCCGCTTGTGCCTGCATATATGCGCTTCCTTGAGCAGTGAGTGCATACTTTAAAGAGCGACCCGGGCAACCCTACTATATTGCATCGCAAGTACGGCCTCTTCCGCACTGTCCGTATCCGGTATTATATCAGCTAGCATGCTGACAGCTTACGGTGCTCGCGTCTAACGTCGTGAAGCTGAGTCTGCCAGTCGGTGCTCAGTCGGAGTGAGCAAGAGCACACTGCGGAGAACCTGAATCGTCGACGACAAACAGCTGAGACGGTATTATGCCTGGTTTCGCACTTGTCAATCTTGTTTGAGGTAGGAGTAGCGTCAGTGGTCCAAGGGCTTGTTATCAGCTACCACTAAGTAGCGAAATATATGAAACGTTTACATTGTATACTAACCGGTGAACGATCGTTCTTCTTTTGAATTTCAAACTTCATGGCACGAAAAGTCTGTTTGCATCTGCAGGATATGAATATTATGCATGACATCATAACATCGACCAAAATTGTTTCGGTCGTACGCACCCAACTAAGGCGTCGGCGTCCTTGGAATGGTCTTGCTGCTGTATGGAAAATATTTCTTTCTTTTGATGCTACGACCTGCGTGACAGAGAGAAGCAGAGTCAATGGCATCTGCCCGTCGTCGACAGCGCCAGCGATAGCTGAACCAGATCACAATTCCTGAGGAGCAAGTGACGATGTGCGACGAGCTTCTCGAAAAAATCGGGTTCGGCGCTGTCTACATCGCCGCCTACAACGGACAAACGCTGCCACTAAGGTAAACTTCCCGAGTATAGCAAGAACGGTAAGTGTAGCTTTTGATTGGTCAAAGCAAAATCCAGCCACTCCTCAATACGCTGCAGATACATGCGCCGCGACAGGGATCTAACTTTATGCTTTCTGAGGATCCTGACTTGAGGAGCCTCATTTGTCACCCAGACAACGGGTAAACACTATGTAGACTGAACCCCATGAAAATGCCTGAAATGATCTGCACGGTTCACATATGAAAAAAAAATCCAACCCAGTCCCCGCCTCGGGGTTGCATTGTAGAAAAGTTCAATTGGTAAGTTTCGTTTTTTTACTCAATGGTGTTCTTTTTTTCGCAGATCGCGTCTGAAAATAGAACCCTGTGTATATTCGAGAAGCGGCCACTAGGCGAGGTGACTACGGATAGCATTCCAAATGCAAGATATCTCACTCGCACATGTTGACCTAAACGTGAGGAAAATATCTCGTCGGGCGTTCAAGTGGTTGCCCTCACACCATGAGCGATGAATCTCACAACTTTCCCCTCCACCGAAGCGATTCATGACCCATGAGCGAGCAGGTGATACACGTTGATCTCGCATTTTGTGAGATCATTCACCCACACGTCACCATTTCCAGGTAAAAAGTGGGCCCCGACAAGACGACATCGAACCTTCAGCGTGCGTCCTTTGTTTCAGAGCTGCAAACGATGATCCAGCGAAGGAGTTATCACACGGTGAATGTCCACGTGGCAATCACAAGTCGCAACGATCAGCTTCTTCGTGTCATGGAGCTTCACAAGGGCGGTGAACTGTGATTGTTCTTGAAGCACACCGGAGAGCGGCTTCCCGAAGCGCGCCAGGCAAGTGTCACAAGAAGATTGTGATGGCAAGTCATTCTTGCACAGTAAGAACGTTGTCCACCGTAACCTGAAGTCCCTAAACATGCTGCTTGAGGTAGAAGGGAGATGTATGGTAAGACAACCGCGCGTTCGGCGACGATCATCCAGCTGTTAAGGTTAATGTTGCCTTCGGCGAACCGGTGCAGGATAGAGGCCCGGCCCAGAACAATCGATGTGTTCCGAGATATTCGTAGAGTTGTCTCGCCGCTACCTGACACGGACCCAGGTGCATCTATATACTCCAACTAGTACCAGGTAAAAGACATATACTACAGTGATGAAAATATGTCCGATGTAACACTCACGCGCACACATCAGAACTCGGTTGAGGCCACAACATGCACACAGCTGAGCGAGGGTAGGGGGGGGCGAGAACCATGCTAACGACAAGATGGCAGCAAAGACCATAGCAGCAGCTCCGCCGGAAAGACTGACTTTCTCCATCCCGCAGAGCACTCAACATCTCAAGCAGTGGGAAGATGAGCCCTCGCAAAATCGTCGAGGCAGGGGACAGTGAAGGATACAACTAACTGTTATAATGCAGGGGATGTTAGATGCATGTGCGGTGCCTGGGTGAATTTCTCGCTGTGAAACAAAATTTCGGCGTGTCGAGACGCGATCGGTTCCTATGACTGGGTGTGTTTTTTTTAATGGAGAGACGCCATGATGTCCTCCAATATATTTGTGTATGAATTCAGCGTAAGTGCGAAAAAACTACCAATACAGAATACCATTGATTGTGTTTCGATATCAGAGTTTGGCTTGTGTCTGAGCATTTTCGTTTTCTTGGCCAACCTTACATGATACAATACCAACATGTCTCTCGTCTCGCCCGTCTCAACCGCTCGATCGTTGGCAGGACAAGAGATATGGAAACCTCGTCGACATCATTGCCCGAAAAAAAAACGAGATCGCGAAAGGCCTGTCGCTCGACAACAAGACGGCTGAGGGCTACAAAACCCGTGTCCACAAGGCTTGTAGTCGCGCCTAAAATACCTGCCGTCCAGGGACAATTGCAACCCTTTTCGGGGTGCTTGGTGTGTCACAGTTAGGCCCTACAGGGGCCGGGGGTCGAGGTGGTATCGACGGGAGCTGGATTGCACCGACCAAACACTGTTCCACTAATAACCCCGGACCACGCAACCCCCCCACCTGGCCAACACCCGGCCAACGTAGTGGCGTCCTCGGCAGTGGTGGCATCGATGGTAGTGCCGGCGGTAGCGTCGGCGGCACTGTTGGCGGTGGTGGGGGTGGTAGCAGCGGTAGCGGCAGGGGTGGTGGGGAGAGTCACCGTGGCCACGACAGGATATGTGTAGTGTCCTCAGTGCCGGCGGGGATAACGGTGGCAGTATCAGCCCAAGCGGTGGAGGCTACGGTGGCGGCGAAGGAAGGGGCACAGGTAGCGGCAGGGGTGGTGGCCGCAGTAACGACAGGGGTAGTGACGACGGTAGCCGCGGCGGCAGGAGTGGTCTCAGTATTGGTTGTGGTGGTGGCATCGACGTAGACGGGGGTGGTGGCAGCGGCGATAGAGGCGGTGATGGCAGCCGCAGCCCCAGCAGAGGAATCGGCTTGAGTGGTGAAGAGAGTGACGGGGAAGAGGGAGGTGAACGGGTAAAGGAATATATACATAGGGGTTTTCGCCCTGGTGGCTCATCCATCTACTCTCTGCCGTGGGGCAATTTACCCCCGTTCTGGCCTGATTCCTACATTCAGGGATTTTCCACAGCACGTTGACGATGAGTACATGCAACACATGACCGGTGCAACCGGCAACGATATTGAACTGTCCTTGTACGAAGGCTACTGCAGCGGAAAACTTGAGGCGAACATGGCAGTGGCTATGATGGGTGACCGTCCTCTGTGAGTGGAGCGGCGTGGCTGCAGGTGGGGAATCCGGTGGGTCTAGGGCAGACAACATGTATAGGGAAGTGGGCTACTGTGCCCCCAGTTGGAAAGACAAAGGTGTTATACCGAGGACAGTCGGATTGCGCCTACTAAGCCGGCAATTCAGTGCCCATTGTACGACTGCAGGAATCAGCTCTACCCGACATTTTCGAGCCGTTCAACATTACACGCTGAAATAGCGATCAGATTGCGCTGCAAGTCGTGAAGTTCCTGTCTCATCGGACGGCTATTTCTCTGCTGTTAGGCATCAACTACGAACACCCATCAAACAAGGTACCAGATAGCCGTAATATCAACGCCATGGGCTCGTGGGAGAAGGGCGGCAATGCCGCCAGCTGCGGTGATGATGACAACGAGAGCGTCACAAGCGGGAAAGGAGGGGCAAGGACCGGGAGGCAAAACACGCTTCTCCGTGTAACTCCTCAACCAAGGGACCCTCAAGAGCTCAGTGTAGGTATTTGTAAACGTATGTTTGACGCTGTGTTGTTGAGGTATTTTCTTGCTTCATCTTGCACTAGGCGTAGGCGTTGTAACAACAGCTTTCTTTGTTTCCTCAGTAACGTGAGTGGCGTCTCATAAATCAGGAGCGGCAATGATGCACGCATGTACGTGGGAAACTACACATCGACTGAGATGTCTCGAGTTAAAGGGGCAGTTGTGTGGTATAGTGTAGGGTCTCCGCGCCCGCATGCTTAGCTCACCCCGCATTGCCCTTTGTATTCCATCACATTCGTTTTCTTCGACTTTTTGTTTTCAGCCCTTGCTAGTGGTAGTTTGTTCAGACCTGGCGTCATAAAGGCTCCCTAGCCTTCTCTACACTGCGGTACAGGCCTTCAGGTGTATCGCGAGAAGACTTCATAACTTTCTGTTCTCGTAGACTCGCCTCATATTTCGCTCACCCACGCTCAATCTCCCTCAGCAGTGTGTGTTCATAAATATCAAAATTCCTTACACAAGGTGTAAAAGTCACCACCGCGTTGCTCCGCCTTGGTTCTTGCGATTTGTGGCGTTTAGTTTCCGTCGTCGCGTGACGTTTGCAGTGTACCGCAGTCGTTGGTCGATCGGCAGGTTCAATACAGGCGCAACGCACGCGCGAAAGTTCTTCGATGGACGCGCGACGAGTGTCTGTTCGCTCAACGCCGTGACGCTCAAGAGTTCGTCAGAAAGCAAGAGCGGGAGGAGGACAGGTTCAAGAGGTCCACCGTCGCTGAGGCTGCAGCAACAGCGCACAAGCTAGAGATCGACGAAGCGGCCCAACACCGCACACAAAAACTCATAATCTTGCAGCTTCAGTTGAAGCTGACCAATGCAGGTGGAGAAGCCGGAAATGTGTCATATCATAACCTTTGTATGGTTCGCTGGCCGGTATAGGTTTGGACGTTGTTTGTATTGTTCTACAGGGAGAGGGGTCAAGGCATTGCCTGGCGTATTATTTTCACTTGCTGCTCGAGGTCCTTCGAGGGCGTCACCAATAAGGTTTGAAATCGCCAGCGTTCATTTATAGCCGTCTCTAATGCATTGTGTCAAACTCCGCCACCCCAGTGTTATTGTTCCTCATGGTTTTCAACTACTTTACAGTATCGGACCGTTTGTCTCGTGTTCTCTATGTATCATGTCAGCTGCGCGTTCCATCCCGTAGATCGGTTTTGTTCGATTAGAAACGCTCGAGCGGTAATGCAGCGTGAATTGCTTAATTCCTGTGCTCTCTCTGTAAAATGTTAGCCCGCGATATTCAGACCGCAGTTCGCGTTCGTATATCCGATAACATTCTAGTGGCGATGCAGGGTCAGATTTGGGATTTTTTCTCGCTTTCTATTTATACCATGTCCGCGGCGCTACTCAGCCGGCAGTCAGTTTTGGTAAACGTTACGACCTTCGAGGGGTGATGCAGCCTACACGTCTGCGGCGCTATGCAGCCCGTAGTTCGTTTAAGCCTATCTTGTGGAGTGCGAGCAGGAAGGCAGCGTGATTCATTTTTGAAAGTTTTCTTTGTGCCAGATCCGCGGATTATTCCAGCCCGTGGTCTTGTTTCGTGTATACTATGATCTTCGAGCAGTGATGCAGTATCGTGTCGTTTTCGTGTGGTCTCGATACCATGAACCAACGGCGCTATTCAGCCTGCAGTGCGTTTTGTTTTATCATTTAATCTCCGAGGGGGTGATGCAGCGACATGTTCTTCTTTTTTGTGCTCTCTGTGTCTGCCGTGTTCTCGGCGCTGAAAAAACCGTAGTCCGTTTTGGTATTGCTATAACCTTAGAGCGGTGATGCAGCGTCGATTTGGTGAATTTTGCTTCTCTTTGCACGATGCCTGCGACACGATGCAACCCGATATCCGTTCTCGTGAATTTCGTGGCACTCGAACAATGATGCGGCGTCATTCTTTTTTTCACGCTCTCTCAGCACCATGAACGCAGCCCTTTTACGCCCCTAGTCAGTTTTGATATGTCTAATAGCCTTCGAGCGGTGATGCAGCGTCGGGTTGTTTTTTGTGTATTCTCTGTACCATATCTCCTGCGCTACTCACCCCGTATTGCGTTTTTTGTTTATACTATAGCCTTCCAGCCGTGATTTTGGGCCGGCTTTCGTTTTTTTTTCTGCGTCTTTTCTGCACCATGTGCGCGGCGCCATCCAGCCCGTGGTCCGATTTTTGTTCATCTTACGATCTTTGAGGGTTGAAGGGGCATCATGTGTTCTTGCGTGCGGTTTCTAACCCACGTCCACGGCGGTATTCAGCCCGTAGTCCGTTCAGGTAAACCTGGTGACCTTCGAGGGGTGGTGCAGTGTCAGATTTGTCTGTTTTTGTTATTCTCTCTGTGCCATACCAATAGCGCTATTCAGGCCGTAGTCCGTTCATTAT
Source organism: Postelsia palmaeformis (assembly GCA_037834295.1). NCBI lineage: Eukaryota > Phaeophyceae > Laminariales > Laminariaceae > Postelsia > Postelsia palmaeformis. Next base: position 9,711 of record JBBMHQ010059932.1, read on the forward strand.
AGTTTTTCATACCCCAAATTCAGCAATACAGCACCGCCGCTGCCTATGTTTTTCTATGCTCACCGGTTGACGGTAGTTCTGCCCTCGTGTCTTTCCCTTTTGGCTCCTCGGGCACCGATCCCGTCTGCTGTCGGCGAAGAGCAGATTGCACGATTCGTATAGGCTCCATGAGATTGATGGCGCCCCTGGCTTGTGGATGGAGCCTCTGAGTGTTTGAAATGTGTTGTTCCTAGAAAGTAATTTTTTCTCGATGGACCGAGTAATTCAGCGATCGAGAGTCCGAGGCAACGAAACCTAATAGCAGTATCTACTTCTTCGGAAAACGTGCGATGAACGTGAATGCAGTAGTAGGAGTTTTTAGGCCCTTTCAGTTCGTATACTAGAAAGTATTATACCAGTGAACATTTTTTTCAACAGTGTTCGTGTTCCCAGCCGAGAGCAATATCTATGACCAAGATACGTTTGTGGTATTTTCGGCTATCTTGGATGTACTTTTTCGTGTTTCTTCAATCAAATCAGCGTTTGTGCCCCTAAAATAGCCAATAATCTGGAGAAGAAGGTGTTCACACATTTGCCGTGCTGTGAAACAAATGACGTAGGTTTCCTACGAAGTGCATTGACGAAATGAGCAAACGTGTTCATACCAGACTTCAACAAGAGTAACGAAAACTTCGGTTATTGCGATAGACGTATCTGTTGCTCTTTCTAGCCAGAAGATATCTACTTTATTGTCTGTATGGACACACAATCCTACGTCACCAGGGTGTTGACTCGTAAATTGGTCGAAGTTGTTTCGGAGGCCGCTTGTGAGTGAGCTGAAGAGTTTCTCAGACGAACCTCTACCGTAGTACTAGTCTACCTTCCTACTACGATTAAGGTCTCAAGTTTCGGTCTGGAAATTGACCGAGGCACGGGATTCCCCAACTGAGTGGCTAACTATTTCTCTACCGAGACCATGGGGTTGATGATCGTGTAAGTCTATTTGATCGCTTTGGTTTGGTGTGTCGGGTGTATAGCTTCCTTCAGTGACGAGTACCTCTACCAAACAGTGGACCTTACTCTGAAATAGAGACAGTTCTTCAAGACATTTAATACACATCATGAACATTCCGTTTTTTGTCCTGGTATATCGATTTTGTGAGAACGAACATAAACGTCTGTCCGCCTGTCTGTCCTAGAATACAAGTGTGCTTCTAGCGTTGCCAATATTACGGAGGAGTATAGTTAACAGGACCTACGGTCTATACAAAAACCTATATATTTACCTTTTTTCACCAACAATATTTGGTCCTATTAGCTATGGCCCCCCGTGATGGTAATTTACGTCAACAGACCAACTTTAAACAGCTTTCCAGAACAAGCGAACTGGTGAAAGCCAAACAGTTTCTTACCGTCAAATTACAAGACGAGGTTGTCTGTCTGCCTGTCCGTCATTACAAAAAAATGTTGTAAAAAAAATACTAAAATTTCTCGTAATTCGCAACCAAATGAAACCAGCTCTTCGGTGTACCATACGAACTGACTAGGGGGGTACCGGTTCCTCCCGGTATTACTGTTGAAGGCAAAATTCAAGCTGCCTGTGCGTCTGACTGTCTGCACTTGTCTGCGAGTCGTCTCTCTGACATACACGTAGGACCCTGATTTCAAATACCCGGGTACCCTGCGGTATACCCGGACGGGTCCTACCCGTTTGACGGGGAGGATCCGAGCTCATTACCTCCGGGCTTTCGGCGCCAGCGGATAATCTCGTCGTCGGGAACCAGGTACCCGGTACCCGGAGGTTATAGGTATTCCCTGTTCATTGTGCCTGAACAGTATATGCTCGAAGCCCTTTCGAAGCACACACTCACACAAGTCAACCACACAAGCCATCAACATCCTGCTGAAGGAGGCGCGCACGGCGCACGGAAGTATCATCACGCGGCACCAGCTGGGCTCGCTATCTCAGGAAACTGAATTTCTGACGGCGGCCGATCTTGCTGAGGATCCCTCCGGAAGTTCGAAGACGATTGTGCAAACGCCCTCTGAAGCGATGCGGACAGCGACAGCAACGACAGCGGGGACTCTTCAGGCCCTGGCTTTGAGAGCAGCAGCAATAGTTGATAACCCGGGGAGGAATACAGCGATTACTTCATCGAAGAGGTACCAGCGCACGCGGGAAATACGATTGTCGGTGACGGGGGTTCGGGGGCTGCGGGCGCAGCTTCTGCCAGTGCGCCGGCCCAAGACCAAGCGGCCGTTCTCGCGCGCAAGAAAGTACAGGGTTGCTGCTGGTCTGGCAAACAGTAGTGGCAAGCAGGTCGGGGGTGGAAATTCCCCGGCATTCAACGAGAAGACGCTCGGTTGTTAACTTGTTGGCATGAAACCGACAGTGTAGTTCCACATTACTGGGATACAACGGCTTGGAATCCAGTATTACATATTACAGTAGTTATTCACGGCAGTTCGGCAGTTCGGCACGATTACTATCAATGAGATATACTGGATTGAAATTCAGCATTTAAATTATTACTCTGCCGCTAATCGATAGTTAGTTGATGATGGTGCTTCCCGCTATCCGGCACGTACGTGGTGGGTCGGAAAAATATCACAGCAGTCTTACAAGCGGGAGACCGTCCGCTATCTCCCCTGTCGCACATATCCACATCCTTGACGATCGACAAAAAGTAGTCCAACTGTCAACTAATAGCTTCACATTGCAAATGAAGTCTATTATTGTGGCTCGATTTTCCAGTCGACTGGAACGCATCGAGCTCTAACATCTAGATAATTTCCACTGAATAGCCCCTACCTGGCCATATTGTCCAGGCGATTCCATTGTATAGGCCGTCTCCACAATCAACGGTCCGGACAATGCCAATGGAAAGACTTTCCCTGAATAAATTGTTCGGCAAATTTCAATCAATAGAGCGTCTCCTGAAACAAGTGTTTCGGAAATTCAAAATTCTCACAATGACAGACCGTCTTAAATCAAGCGTCCCGACAACTTCAACTAACTATTGAACCGCCCCCCGAATCGATTGTACGGTCAATTTCATTGAATAGACTGCTGCCGCCAAAATCAACTGTCCCGACAATTCCAAATAGAAGTCAATTTCCTAGATCAATTGGCCCGACAATTCCAATTTACAAAGTCTCTTTGGCCGAATAATTTCAACAAGCAGACCGCTTTTTAAACCAATTATCCGGGCAACTTCTAGACAGTACAACAGCAGTACGAGTACATGAAATCAATTATCCAGACAGTTAGTTTCAAATAATCTCCTATTATTAATAAAATCACTTCTTGGCATAATCTCATTGGTAGGCAATCTCCTATTGAAAAATCAAACGCCCGTACATTTCTAAGGAAAATTATCCAGACAGTAAGTTCCAAATAATCTCCTATTATTATCAATAAATCACTTCTTGACATAATCTCATTTATTTGTGGGCAATTTCCTATTTAAAAATCAAACGCCCGTACATTTCTAAACATCACCGCATGCGTATTAGTTTGTTTCGGGGGAACCTTTTTTAATGATATCCATCTGAACGCATCGGCTGGGCCGTATCACAACATATCATATATACGTACGTACGGAGATATAATGCAAACTTACTTGGAGTTGAGGTGTCCCGCTCTTTTCTGATTGTGCCTTGGGACAATAGATCTGTCAATACTCTTATTTTACTGCCCCTACATCAGAGTCCCAATGTTGCCTATTAGTTGGAATTGTCCGGGCAAGTGATGTCAAAAACTCTATATGTAGCAGTTGCACCTGTTGGGAAAAATTGTTTTGGATACTACTATTATTATACTTCTGCCTGTATATTTTATTTGGTCGGACAATGGATTTGAGAGACTTTAATTATAATGCTCAACTATTTTAATACTTTTTTATATTTTTCGCCATCCGACAATGTGCAGCATGATCTTCACCAGAACATTGATCACTCATAACTTTCCCGAAATGAGAAAACCTCTTTAAACTATTGATATCTGGTACTACTGTCTAACAATTGGAATCGTCGGGACAAGAAAATTCTGTGGAGACTCTTGATCCACTGAAATTGCCCTGGAAATTGATTTTACAGAGACTTTCCATGAACGGCAATTATTAATAGTCTAAACAATTAATTGATGCTTGGTGCTTTAAATTTTTTTCATTATTCATAAAAAAAATGGTCTCGGAGAGACTGCTGCTTATTTGAAATTGTTGTGCCGACAAATTAGCTCAAAGGCTGCATATTAGTTGGGATTGCTATTATTATTGATAACAGGACAATTGATTTCAGGTGATTTACATGAATCGGACGCAACTAACTGCTTTGTTTCGGAGACCGTCCACTAAGTAAGGGGAATCGTCCGGGCAAATGGTTTCAGAAACGATCTACTAATAATGGGAAATGCTATGACTATCGAGTAGAAGAGGGCTCTCCGTTGAAAGCTGGCAGCTACATATATATACAAGAACTACAGCAGCAGCTGTCTGCAACCCAAAATTTGTTCTTCGTCGCACTAGACGAGGGGGGAAATTGGAACACATTATTATTAATTACTTACGAAAAAAAACATTGTCGGGCACACGTCGGGTACCCGGCAAAAAAAAACGGATTATTTCCAGATATACTCGATCATCGAAATGGCATCCCCTGGCTGGGAGGGTAGGCTCGGGGCTCCAAACTTTGACAGGTACCCGTTTGTGGCTGGTACCTGCAGGGTCCGACCTCTATTACTAGCTCTTGACAGCAAGCGAGAAAGCAGGCGTGTTTCTCTCTGCATTCACGACTACACCGTGAGATTCGCACAGAGCCTGCAGTATTCCACAGCAACGCACTCTGTCTGTTTGTGTTCTTCACTTTCTGTTTACCCGTCGACATCCAGCACGACAACCACAGTGTGCGTGTCGATTTTTCAATCCTAGAGAGATACACGTCGTGTCTTCACAAAACTACGCCACGCATCGTGTATACGCTAGCTACCCATTATTTGTGAGGCAGTTCACCTCCTTGATACAATCATACCACCGGGGTCTTTTATGTAAAAGATTCGATCTCCCGTGATTTTATAATTTTATGATTACTTCATCTTCCATCTTTTTTCGTACTTCACAAGAACGGTGGGAATGAGGAGCGTGGCAGACGCCTTCAAGTGGTCAAACTCCCAACTGCATTAAGCTACTGCGTTGTTGGCGGTTAGTTCTTGTCAAGCATTCATTTGGAATGGGCTCTAACATAAATCCTCTTCCAACAAATCCTCTCTTTCGCATGACATTAATACGCACATCAAGCTCGTACTTCTACAAGTAGTACTTATCCTCTTCGGACTCCAGACGAATACTCTGTTCTTCTCTAAAGGCATTGTTCCAGTATTACTACTCGCCGTGCGTACGTTATTCCAGGATTATTTGGACTGGGCACCTCTAAAATTTGCCACTATATATAAATACAATTAAAACACTGTATCATTTTTCGGAAGCATTTTTCGGTTTCAAATGTTGGTTCTCCTCCTGTTGCAGTCTGTTCGCTGTCTAAATAGGTTCTAAACTTCAGTGCGTCGGCAGCTGCCACGTTGGCTAGACTGTTCACTGCAACAGACTACGTCGGCAGCTGCCACGTTGGCTAG
>JBBMHQ010059943.1:0-10900 GCA_037834295.1 Postelsia palmaeformis
CCTCAAATCAATCAAAGCTGTCCTTCGTCTGCAAGCCCGCCTTACATATGGCTCTTAGTAGGATGAAGCTCACCCTTCATGCGGCTCGCCCAAAACCCTTCACGTTTCCTTTTGCGCTTGATGCAAGCAATGTTCCTGCCTGGTTGGTAAGATTCCGGATGTGCCCCACCCATGAGTTGCAGGGGTGCGCGGGTCTATGACCATACGATCACGGCCATGCACTACATCGGTATACCCCCTGCCACCCCCCTAACTCGTTTTTTACCGGGGGCCATAGTAAATAGGACCAAAAATTGTCAGTAAAAAAAGCAAAATATATAGGGTTTTGTGTCTGCCGTAGGTCCTACTTAATTACCCTTTACAGCACTATGGCAGATCACGTAAATCTCGATATCCTACCGCTTTCCAGATACAGTGTGCAAGATCTCCACACAATGAAGATCTACTAATTAACCCTCTACGACCCTCGAGTCGTGTGCTACAACAGCATATTATGTCATGGAGATCGTACAACTTTCACCAGGGAAATGAACACGAGCTGCGTCGGATAGATCGTGGAGATCAGGTGTCTATATCAGGTATTCATCCGGCCCCGGAAATCTGTAGATCATGAGTTAAGGATCTGTGTGATCTATCTCGCAGGTGTTTGGTTGAGCCTGGGTCGGAATCCCGGCAGCAGTGGTGACGTTGTTTTCTGCGATGCGTAGAGCGTGTGTGCGGCCCCTGCATGACGGTTTCTCTTTCGTTCTGGCGAACCTATTTCTTCGATGGCGAGCAACAGCACCACCCAGACAGATCCGGACCTGTTCAAAAGCCGATTTCGAAACAGGCGGGAGAGAGAGAGGGGGTGGAGAGAGAAAAAGCGAATGAGAGGGTAGAGAGGGTAGAGAGAGAGAGGGTTCACAGACAGGGAGGGGTAGAAGCACCGTAGATGAGCAACGTTAACGCGGAGGTACCGCCGATAGAACGGTGTGGCCTCTCCCATTAATGATTATTAACACAAAAAAAGTCAAGATATAAATTTCCACGAAACCGAGCGCCTCGTGTACAGGGTAGGCCGGCATAGCAGTACGGGTGTTTTCAACCACGTATATAGATACACCCGAACGGAATACAGTTTGATCCATGTGTTGCAACCACCAAGAGCGGGAGGACTGGCGAATACTGTTCAGGTTGCAGCGACGCTTTGGAATCTTAGACCCAAAGTTCGAGTGAACCCGTTACGTCATGGATGTATGAAACAGCAGTCGCCTTGTCGCCTGTTTCTATAGATAGCACTTTGCAAACCAACACTTGATCTTGCCCTACAAGTACATATACCCCACCGGCGACTATTGGTTCGATTTGCCGGAAAGCGGTACCAATTGTTTCCACTGCAACATCGCACTGAAGTCGATGTGACCCACCAGCAGTTGATAGTTGCTGTTCGATTTTTGCCCGAATTTTAAGCAGTTTCATACGAAGACTCGCAATACAGTCTCGTTGGAGTCGGTTCAAATGCCGGGATCTGAGCCGTTTCTATACTGCAGACAAGGGGCGCATTTACACTAGAGAGGGGAGACTGCTGCAGTCGCACATGCGAGAGCGGGGGTGACTCAATCCTGCCGTTGACGAGCGCTGTGATCGGGGTGTGGCATATATTTGTTCAAAAGTGTTCCGATTGACGTGGTGGGATTCATTACTCAACGGTTATATATATCGTCTCTAGGTGCCATCCTTTCGTATTCAATGCTTATGGTCATATCACAGCAGTGGCTTGACAACACCTGGTAAAATACTCGGTAGGCCGAGGTTTGAGTGCCCATTACGTTCCAAAAAAACACTCGTGTTTCTTTTCGGTGGCGGGGACGGGGGGAGGGGTATACAGAGCTTCTCCCTCTTGTGGGACTGCATCTCCGTTTCGGGGGCAGAGCAGTCAGTACAGTCCTAAAAAGGGGAAACAAGTGAGGAACCCCCAAAACAATACCTGGTGAGCGCTACTCGTACCCCTGTCGGAGTAGCCTATACCCCTCCTACCATGGGCATGGCATGAACATGTCTTGCTTTCAGCGGTACGGTAGTGCCGGTTGCCACTATAACGCCGGTACGCGCCAAGTCAACAGTGCCGGCAGCAATTTGTAGAGGGGTGACCGGCCCTGGTCCGTACACCTGCCGCGACGCTGGCGAACTCCATCTGTGACATAGCAGGTAATCCCGAAGGTACCAGACGAAGCGGGGCAACTCACACATTGTACGTTGTGTTCAATCAGCGCTATGGAGAGACTGTCATCACTGGTGTGTACCGTGGTTTCGGGGCATTGTGTATGTATATGATGCCAGGTATGTGTATGTATATGTGTATGTACCTTTGGTTTCCGAGGTTTTCTTCTTTCGGGAAAGTTATGAGTGATCAATGTTGAAGATCATACTACACATTGTCGGATGGCAACAAAACAATTCAAAAATGTACCAGGTATGTATGTTTGTACCTCGTATGTATGTATGTATGTATGTATGTATGTATGTATGTATGCATGCATGTATGTATGTATGTATGCATGTATGTATGTATGTATGTATCCATGTATCTATGTATGTATCTATGTATGTTTGTATTTATTTATGTGGTATGTAGTAAGCATATGCTGATGCTTATTGTGCGCTTAACCAATATTAGGGCGCGAAACTGCTTCGCAATCCCTCTCCCCCTCTCTTCTCACAGAATGCGTCCGTAATCTGGGAGCATGCGGGCAGAAACTGGCGTGTTTTAACCTCAGACATGCGAACAACCGGAGGCAGGGACCAGTCCCGCCCGATCTTTGTCGCGGGGCCGGCGAAGACTCCGTCGATTTGCTCCAGGTCGATGGTGGCCTGCACATTGGCGGCGCGATTTCACACAAGAAAGAACGGAGGAGTTGAGCAAGCAAGGTGATGGAATCGGGGTGAGAGGGTAAACATTCTACGGAATAAAACATCTCTTCTTGTTGTTATCGTTGTTGTCGATATCGTCAGGTGTTCGTTTTCAAAAATTGTCCGTATTCGTGCATTATTGGCGTTGTTGGCAGGACTTAGTATATTGAAAACATGGCAATTGTTGTAGGGATCGCCCGCCTACCCGAGCTAAGTCTCACAACACAAGTCGCTGGCCCGATGGCCTATCAATACTTGCTCTTCCATTTCCCCTTAGAAAAAAAGAAAAAATGTGAAATAACAAAAGGGGAGGAGGGACGGAAGGAGGAACGAGAGGAGGGAGGGAGTTCATGAAGATGGTTTCACTCCGGCTACAGCAGTAGCAGTAGGCACTCGCTCAGTACAGGGTGTATGTAACGGTCGTCACTTTTTTTTTTTGCGTTTTTGGGTCCCGGTCAGTCGGTGTCTTCGGGTATGTATCTCGAAAGAGCTCCCCGCTGAGTTTGTGCCGTGTCAGCTAGAGCATCGCAGTATCCCATGCGTATACCACAAAAAATACCGTAAACACGCCTAGAATAGCCGTATCGCCCGATATAGGGTTAGGGAGCCCGGTCTCTGCCAGAAATTGCATCGGCGAAATACGTGCGACCAGCCCGACTGCATAAACATTTATAGCACGCGTCTGCTGAAGTGAAAAGCCCCGTAAAACTTCAATAGATGCCACTTCTCCTACCGTGATAGCGCACGTCTACTCTGTAATAACACTATTAATAATAAATGACACTAATAAGTTATACTAATGACACCAGAAGTGACACAAAATGACACAAAATGACACAAATGACACAAATAAATAGCACTAATGACACAAATGACACACATGACACAAATAAATAGCACTAATGACACAAATGACACAAATGACAATAATGACACAAAATGAATGACACCAATGACACAAATGACACAAATGACACTAAATGACACAAAATGGCACAAATGACGCAAACGACACAAATGATACTTATGACACAAATGACACAAATGACACTATTAATATTAATAGTGAGTGACACAAATGACACTGATGACACAAATGACACTGGTGACACAAATGACACAAATGACACTAATGACATTAATGACACAAATGACACTATTGACACTAATGACACAAATGACACTATTGACAATAATGACACAAATGACACTAATGACACAAATGATACTAATGACACAAATGACACCTGTCAGCCCTCACTATGCATTATACCCGGCAGTCCGCGGTGCTGCTTCGTGCGGCTGATTGGGATGTCAAAGTACAGATCCAACCGAGGAAACCAGTCCTTAAGTCGCCATGAACATTTTGAGATAATTGTGAGTAAACAATGTTGAACATCATGCTGCACATTGTCGGATGGCAAGAGAGCTAATAAAAACCAATATTGCTGCGGCTCCCACGCGGCAACATCAGCAAAACATTATACATATCATACAGACCATACGGACCATACATATCATACACATATCCAGATCGTACAGGTCATACAACTCGTACATAAAATACGTATCACACAGACCATACGTATCATACACATATAATAAAAACGATTGAGATCATACAGATATTAAACGTCATACAGATCATACACATGCTGCGAATCGTACAGATCCTGTAGATTAAGAATGAGTACATGTATCGGCTCTGAACTATCTACAGCAGACATGAAGTGGGAATCGACCATCTTCCCGGTGTGTGTGGGACTGACCGAAGTAAGCGGAATGAACGGGATCTTCGATGCCACCGGATCAAGGCAGAGGTCATTCGCAAACCCAAAGATGCGACTAACTGGTGACGATTGCGTTGATGAAGATGAAGATGAAGATGAAGATGAAGATGAAGATGATGATGATGATGATGACGATAATGAAGAGGAGGAGGAGGACGACAACGATGATGACGATCATGATGATCATGGTAATGATGATGATGACGATGATGATGGTGATGATGATGACGACGACGACAATGATAATGATGATGATGACGGTGGTGATATAATGACGGTAATGACGACGATGAAGTAATCATGATGATGCAGCCCGCGCGCAGACACACACAGTCGGAGAGCATCGAGCACAAAGAGGGAGGAATCAATACCTCGCAAAGCCTTGGGGGTTGAACATGATATCGCACTTTACCCACCGGACGCATATATCGGTGGTCTCGATATTTTCGAGCTGGGACTACAGTACAAGCACCCACCTCAAAGGAATAGCACATGTGCGCTTCATATACACACTGCCAACACATATTCACTGTTTCTACGAATTGACAACGAATGCCTCGACCAGCCTGGGAACTGATCCTGATGATACCATACTCCCTCGACAATTCCACAGTGTAGCGCAGTTTATGGCGGCTGTAATGTTGCTGCTGTTGAAGTGGGACGCGTGGAGCACAATATTTTCATCGTGGTTGCATTTGGTTTTGCCCTACGGCAGAGTGCCAAGCGTGATTGTGGGCTTTCCAACACGTGAATTCCTCTTGGAAACCCCCCGAGGAAAAACAGGAAACAAAGCAAGTGAGGACTGCCACTCGACGCTGTATAAGCAGCTCAATCGAGCTCTTTCAACATCGATCAGCAATGAACAGGCTAACAGATACGAATACGGCTTATGATTAGATAGTAAAATGTAACGAATAAACGAATACATATTGTGATGTTGGAGGGAGCATTACAATCCAAACAGTATCTTAGATAACGCATAGGGGAAAGTAGACATAGAAGGTAGATATACCTTGTGTAAAGGGTTTCCTCTGTTTCGAGGACTTCTTTTTCCAAGAATATTTGAGTGATCAACGCTGAAGCTCATGCTGTACATTGTCCGATGACAAGCATAATGAATGGCAATTGTATTCGAATTGCCATCTGACAATATGCAGCGTATATTTAATGCTACCATGCACATACAAAAGGGTAACTAGAATCCACTGGTTCAAAACATGGGACGGGCCATCATGCAGACTTAAGATGTGCCAGGTATGCTACAGTACGTACAGGCACAACAATCCTACAGGTACAACAATCCTAAAAACACGTTCGCCGCTTACTTGCTGCGCTCTCGTACAACTACTACTGTACTTTAGTGCAGTTTTTTGCTCGTCTTGCTTCACAATTACGATACATCTTAGTTCTCTCTGTCTAACAGCACAGGTCGGTGACCACAAACAGCTTGTACCAGGGTGTTCTCTTTTCATCACTGGTTGAAGAATCAGGACGGGCACTACATGTACTGATGTCGTCGGGTTAGAGTAACGGTCGAACACGTGGAGGCATCACAATTAGGCGCCACGACTGTTATAGCGCTGTACGACTCCACCGGAAAAAAAAACTCCCACCCTTTTTTCCCGCGCACGTGGACATTTATGATAGTATGGAACTCCTCCCAGGAAAAAAATATCTCAAGTATCTCGTGATTCCAGTTGTTATTGATATTAATAGGAGCTACCCCTATTTTCGTAGCTCCCGCGTCCTCTTATGGCATTATTTGATTCAATCTGATCTGATCTGACCTGACCTGGTCTGATCGGATCTGATACGATACGATACGATACGATATGATCTGATACGATAGGATTTAATCTGATATAACATCATCTGAACGAAAAGACCGTTTTCCCCGCTGACGGAGCGAAGAATAAAAAAATGGAGCTTGTTCTGATCTCATCTAACCTGATCTGAACGGAACGTACAAATTTCCCGCTAAAAGTGTAGAGGTCCTCAAGGGAAGACCCCCCGAAAAACGTAGGGGCCGCTACTCATATTGTAGCGCGTGTCCTCATCTTATGGCTCTGGTCTGATCCGATATGATCGGATCTGACACATTATTCTAGTCTGATCTGATATGATCTGGATTGATCTGATGTTATGTGTACGAAAGGTCCATATTTGCGGGGTGAGGTGCAAACGGTACGGAGGTCCTTCTCGGAGAACCTTTCAAAAGATTTCATGTGTGCTTGCTACCCCTATGGCTCTGCTCTGGCCTGATATGATGTGATGTAATCTCACCAACTATACGTAGTCTACAGCACTCTGACCTGATCTGGTCTAGTCTGATCTGACCTGATCCAAAAGTTCACCTTTACCGCTGACGGGGTAGCTGGCGTGCTTGCCACGGCTGACGTACACCCGAGGGCGGAGGCCGTCCCCCCCCTCTCCCCCCAAGATCTGGTTCAGATCATCCTGGTCGCCGATCCAGAAATGCTCCGAGCTGCTGTGGGGTGCGTAGCAAACACCGGCAACGCCCTGGCCCCACGAAACAACGACAGAGGGGGGGGGGGAGGGGGGGGTTGAAGGCGAGCCGTGCTTCTACGATTGGGAGAGGGGACCACTACATTGTTTAAAATGTCTCGAGTATGTTCTGTGGACGTTTCCAGGCTGAATTACTTCCATGTCACTTGGTAGTCAACTGAAGCTGTCCATCATGGGTTGGGGTGGTCGCATTCGCGGAAAGTAGAATAAACGATGGGGGGAGGGGTTTGCACTCGTTTTAGCCCAAGCTGGTGCCTCACATTGACGAAGGTGGGAGTTGGAGCTCAGCACTGAAAAACAATATGTCACCCTGTACTCTGACAACACAAGGGCTGTTTGCGTACTAATAATCATAACGGGCGGTCGACACAATTCAGGACGTGCTTGCGCGAAATACAATGGACGTTCGAACATCAATACAGGGGGACCACTGTAAATAGGGCCAAATATTGTGAGTGAAAATAGCGACATATACAACTTAGGTCCTATTTAATACAGTATGTGCCCCGTAATAGCTTTAGACTCAAACGATCGTTTTGTTTGAGCATATACTTGCGCAAAATATGGGAGGATCGTCTGTACACTGATGTTTAATGCATTGCCGGACACGCATACAATATATATATATATACATCACTTTGGACGGAAGTAAGGATAGTGTTGCACGAAAATATCAAATGGTAAAACGCTCCTTGTACTTCCGCTTCTAGCTGTGAGTTATCACCTACTAAGCTGGAGTGTACTACGTGTAGAGAATTTGCGCGACTCGATGTGAAAAAAAAGAATCGTATACTGCAATTCCGCAAGACCGCTCTTGACCATTTTAAAACCGCAGTGAGCCATCCTACAGTAGCAGGGGTGCACATGAACTTCCTGAGCCCCTCACGTTAGGAGTAAACAGTACTCACTTGGAATAAATTTGTTCGTGCCACCCACCCGACCGGCCCATGTATGCGCTAGTCCTAAAACGAACATACGAGTGACCCTTTTCATCCTGACTGACTGGTAGTTCCTCACTTGAGGAGCTCAAAAGGTCAAAAACCCTTGGCCCAAAAAGTGCAACCCTGACCGTGGGATGACTTAACCGCAGTGACTAACCACTCCAATTTCAAGCAGTTCGTCCTCAAAACGGGGCGAAGTGCGGTTGTAAAGAAAGGGGTTGGTTCGGGCATCGGTCGGGGTTATGGCTCTTTAGGAATAAATTTAGGACTGCAGCCCCGAGGCGTTCTACGATAGAGGTGCACCCTAAACGTTTCTGAGGCTGCTCACTCAATAATATCTATACCTCACCCGAATACAGACCTCAGAAAAAAATACACTGCATCCCGATGAATAATCCCATTACATAGGCGTTATTCCGACGATTTTGGGCGAAGGAACCCCGTCATTTAGAAAAACATTTTTGGAAGCGTGAATATGCCGCCTCTATCAGAGAACGCGTCTCCCATCTTGGCGACAGCTTACTTAACGTTTGACTGCTTTGTCCCCAGTGACGTACTCACTGCGGTCCTGGAAGGGGTTAACAACCCGGTTTGAACGCCGCCCCCACGACTTTAGGGGGGGGAAGGCACCAACCACATAATAAAGTTAGTGTCTGGGATTTGTTTCGCAGGGGGAGTAAAAAGTAAGCACTTCATCACGCTGTTGTGGGGTCTATGCGCAAATCAATCCTACACGTACGTGTATAACGAAATACCACTACTGGTCTGCGTAGGTGTTTATGGTAAAGATCGTTCGAAGCTATTGTTTCGGCAAAAGGCCTGTAAGGCTTTCGCTCAGATCATGAGGTGCCTCTTCTTGGGAGGAAGTTGTTGTGCACCTTCATGCCTCCCGTCACGGCCGCCAACACGGCCCGCGCAACTCCAACGAAAGGCGAGAAGGAAAAGCGAAAGTTACATACCACAGATGCTACTTATAAGAAATGGTGTTGGCAGAAAGACAACAAGGTCATTTTGCAAGAAGCGGCACATGTGTAGGGTTTTGTACTACTGAACGAAAATACTGATTCAACCCTCCCGTAGCTGCTCCCGCTTGGCACCCTGACCCGAGGTCAAGCTGATCCCAGCAGAACTGAAACCTCCAAACTGAACCTGGGAATAGAATAAGCCGCCGGCAGGGACCACACGAGAAACTTGATACCCCCAAAATCGCTGACCAAAAATGGCGAAATATAATACCGTACCGTATATGATTCGTATGGCACGGTGGAAACCGGACAACCGAGGTGTGCCTTACTCACAACCCTCAACGGTTTCAGTACGTATGGAAGGCGTTCTGCACTAGGAGTAGCACTGGTTTAGATCTCGAACAAAAAACGAGGGCCCATCTGAACGGGAAAGTTTAGTTGGAAATAATTTCTTCTTCTCACAAAAAAATCAATTTGATTCCGAAACAAAGCCGTGTGTGGGTCTCCTATGAACGGTGTGCTAGTTGTCAGGCAAAAAAAAGTTCGGACTATTATTTTATTTCCAACTTAAGTTCCCGGTTAAGATGGGCCCTTATCTATGACGAGGGGCCATAGTTAACAGGACCTACGGTACACACAAAAAACTATATATTTACCTATTCTTAGTCACAATATTTGGTCCTATTAACTATGGTCCCCCATAATAGTACTATGAGAATATTCCTCCCCTGCCATCGTGAGGTAACGTGCGGCGAATCTGTACACTATTAATACTACTACTACCAAAACACAAACCGAGCCCAGGAAACAGGTGCTAGACCGCATGCACATGTTTGGACCCTCTTGGGGCCGCGGTCCCGTTTGAGGGACAATCCTCTAAACATTTCAAGTAGTTCGTCCCCCAAATGGGACTGTGGTTCTGAGAAGGGTTGAGGGTCTCGCCCGGTGGCGTCATCGTCGAGCTACTCGCACTCGTGCGCAGATCGTACAACGTCGGTGGGATAGATGTATCTGCCTCTTCGTGAGGGATCTGAATCGTGAAGGGGGGGAATCGATGATCCTCTGTCCGACGGTGTGCACTTGTTGCTTAGAACAAACGTACACCCGTCCGAAAGGTCTCCTGAAGTAAGAGAGAGAAAGTGCGTGCTGCAATGTCTGTATCCCGTTTTTGACGGACGTATTTCTGACTGACGAAGGGCTGGCTCCTTAGCCCTTTCAGGACTTCCTCCCCGTTATGGGCACTGGTATGTGAAGTGTTCCCTACTGAGCTATAGGGTTAGAAATATCGGTCGACTGCCCAACCTAGGGTAATCCTTACAGCACCCTGAAGGGCGGGATCTTTGGGGAGTCAGTACCGCTTACGATCGTACGCTGACCAGCGCGCCTCGTTTGAATACTCGGGGAACCAGGGAGATTTTGTAATCATTTAGGGGCCGCACGCGCGAACGTTTGTATGAAAGAAACATTCGAAGTGAGATTTGATCTCCGTGCCCTCGACGATGACGTCAAATGTGAAAGTGTTAGCCACTGGGCTATAATAGGGGGAAAAATTACTCAGATCAGGGTAATCCCAGTGACAGGCAGCACTGACAGCGCTGAGGAACAACCCTGTATTCCATTGGTGTTGTGCGACTATGATTGGTTCGTATGCAGTCGACCCATGGGACTGTTCGCCGCGGAAATTACGCATGAGTATTTTTTTAAAGCCAGATGAATACGGAGTTCCTAAAAGGGAGGAGGCTCATAAGGAGCAGTGCTATACCCCTACCGTAGCACGCGCCTCCTACAG
>JBBMHQ010059954.1:0-15316 GCA_037834295.1 Postelsia palmaeformis
CCACCCGGCCCTGTCCTACTTTCTGAAGGTGTCCCATGGCCGGGGCCAGCCCATCACAGTTTCAAACATTCCCGGCGCGGCCCCAGCCGATCTATCGAATACTACGATTCCTCTGCACTTGAATACATCTCGCTGCTGCTGCATTTATCTATACGCTCGCGAGCAGTGTGGCTGCTGCTGTTGCTGTGCCCCAGGTCTCCATAAACTACTCCTGCTGCTGCCCGCTGCTGCCGCCACACGACGAGCAGAGTTTAAGTCAGTATAATATAAGAAATCCTAAATAATAACACTCATTTTTTTCAAGAAAGCGGCCGATGCGAAGCTTGACATTTACCACACATTAACAAACTATTAAAACAAGACTACGTTCTTTTTAGCAGTGTTGCCGTCGCACAAAACTATGTATAGTATGAACACGCTGACAGTCGCTTCAGCGCTGTCTCCCCTGCAGGCCAAAACTCACAAGCATATCTATCGTAAACACGTTTGCTCCAACATTTAAGAGTGAGGTGAGCTGCGTTTTTCTGTTGTCCGTGTCGCACGCTTTTCCGTGGTACATTGTTCGTACATCCCAAATTTGTCAATAATGAAGCGCTGAACACAGCAGTGGTTCGAGTTCGGCCATGAGATTCCTCCGTTTTCATACGATCGTTTTCTTCGGTGCGGCACTCCATCCTTCAGGACAAACAACTTGGAATTCGAACTGGACGCGTGTTTCCCGAAAGTGATTACACACGCAAGCATTGCTTTATTCTCCCTGACATAACCCATCTCCCCGCCCATAGCCATGTAAGGGCCACCCCTTAGTGAAACAGGTATCGATTTTTATTCGGTGCGTCTTCCTGACTCCGTGCGTCTATACGATTCTCAATATATTTTTGACTAATATCGCAGTGCACGGTTCGACACTCCGTTACAGGTTGCGCCCAAGTGGGAGGAGGGCGAAACCGAACAAACGATGGT
Source organism: Postelsia palmaeformis (assembly GCA_037834295.1). Classification (NCBI taxonomy): domain Eukaryota; class Phaeophyceae; order Laminariales; family Laminariaceae; genus Postelsia; species Postelsia palmaeformis. The sequence goes on from JBBMHQ010059954.1 coordinate 964, forward strand.
CCGATACACCATCGCTTTCATTGGTGTCCTTGCGTTGTCGTTGGACCGGTGCATATCACAGACTACTGACTGCTCCGGGGAAGCCCTTTTCTTTAATGATGGGTTCTGTGACGCTGAGAACAACAACCTTGCCTGTGCCTTTGATGGGGGCGACTGCTGCGAGTGCACCTGCGTCGACAGCCCTGTGTACGCCTGCGGCATCATCGGGTTTAACTGTTTAGACCCGGCCTGCCCTGGCGAGGCTTCTTCTCAGTACCCAAACTGTACCGGGCGTTTCGATTGGCTAGACGACGGGTTTTGCGACACTGAATTTAATAACATTCTGCCTTGCGGCTACGACGGCGGAGACTGCTGCGAATGTACCTGCACAGACGGTCCCGTCCATACGTGCGGCTCAAATGGCTTCTTCTGCGACGATCAAGAATGTTTCGATCCGGCTATAGCTGCTAAGTATCCCAACTGCACAGGCAATTGGTTGACGATAGGAGACGGGGCGTGCACCGCTGAGAACAACAACCTGCCTTGCGGATACGATGGCGGAGATTGCTGCCTGTGCACCTGCAGCGGAAGTGCCTGCGCCGTCAGTGAGTTTGACTGCTCGGATCCTAGTGGCGGTGACGAAATCTACGACTGTAAGCCCCCGCCGTCTACTTCCCTACCTTGCGGAGACGATGGTCAGAGGGTGTGGATGGTAGAGGACACGGAGCAAGCCAGCGCCCTAGCCGACGCCGTGAATTGTTCGGGTGGGTCGTTCGAGGTGCTGTGGAGGGGAAACGTCGTCGTCGACGAGACAATTTTCGTCTTCAATGGGACCGTCCTGAACGTGACGGGGACCGGGTTAACCGCCAGCATGAATGGAAACTCTTCAACTCGGCTATTCACCGTCGTTGACGCTTCTCTGCACGTAACAGGCGTAAACATGAGCTATGGTGCAAGCGTAGTCGGGGGCGCGGTCGCTGCCGCTCGCGCTCGATTAGATTTCGCCCGAACGTCGTTTTTGGCCAATGCTGCTACCGGCCACGGGGGGGCTGTTTACGCCTCCGATAGCTCAGTCGTGTCATTCACCGCAGATACTCTTTTCTCTGGGAACACTGCGGTCAGGGACGGTGGTGCCGTGTACGTGTTTGGTAGCTCCTGCAGTGGGGAATATGTCACATTTTTCAATAATTCCGCCGGCGATGACGGAGGCGCGATGATGGTAACTAACATTTCCTCTTCATCCTGGACGAGAAACGCCGTTTATCATGAAAACCGAGCCGGGGGTGATGGAGGAGCCATATCAACATACTTCGGGTCCATCCTTCAATGGAATACAGCTGCAACCTTTCGTTACAATCGTGCATTGGAGAGCGCGGGGGCTCTTTCCCTCCAAAGTTCCTCTAGTGCCTCCTGGCTTGGGGAGGTAACATTCGATAACAACAGCGCCCAGCTGTTTGCGGGTGCGCTTGATGTACAGGACGGGTCTCATGTTTGGTGGAATGCCACAACCGTCTTCGCCTCCAACCAGGCTGACTTTGCCGGAGGAGCAGTCCGGCTGACCAACGGCTCCAGCGCTTCATGGAGTGGGCACACGAGCTATGCCGGGAACCATGGCTCGACCGGAGGTGCCGTGATGATAGAGGGCTATTCCGCGGCTTTCTGGAGCGGAACCACTACAGCTTTCGGTAACACCGCCGACACCGAGGGGGGCGCCGTCTATGTTTCCGACTTCTCAAGTGCTGTGTGGGAGGGACATACGAACTTTTCAGGCAACGAAGCAGGAGAGGGGGGGGCTATACGTGCCAGTTCAAACTCGGTCTTGTCATTTATCGGGAGCATGAATTTTAGCGGCAATCGCGCCCTTGATATAGGTAGAGGCGACGTCGCCCCGTGGGGTGGAGCTCTTGCAACCATGTTTTGCACCGTTTCGTTCGACGGGGAAACCACGTTTAACGACAATCAGGCAAAACTAGCTGGGGGGGCTTTGGATATGTCCGAAACGATCGCTTCGTTTTCAGGGACGACGTCGTTTCGTGATAACGCCGCGGGCCGCGGCGGGGCTGTGCACGTGTTTCACTCGACTGTTGTTCTCGACGGAAACGCCTTTTTTCACGGCAATTCCGCCACAGACTCTGGCGGCGCCGTATACGCCGATACTCTTTCAAATGTTTCGTGGGCTGGCGAGGCGGAGTTTATTGGCAATGTGTCGCCTGCTGGGGGTGGTCTTGCTGTTTTAGATGGCTCAAACGTTTCGTGGAGCGGGAAGACGACGCTAGCAGACAACCATGCCCGTGGCGCCAGTGCCGAGACAGGTGGCGCATTGTTTGTTTCCGGTGCCACGGCTTCTTGGAGCGGGGAGACTACGTTCGATTCAAATTCAGCCGTGTTTTCTGGGGGGGGGGTATATGTGATGAACAGGGCTGACATATTTTGGAGCGGAACCACGACATTTTTGGACTGCACTGCGTCGATTGGTGCCGCCCTTTTGGTGTTAAACGGATCAACCGCGGGATGGAGCGGGCACACGGAGTTCATATCCAACATAGCTACAAACTTTGGAGGAGGAGTTGGATCATTATTTTTTTATGAGGGACGCAACTCGGAAATTTCAAGGCTAACCATCAACGGATCAACTACATTTGCCAACAACTCAGCCGGAACAAGCGGGGGCGGCATGGCTTTGAATGGAATGATGACCGTTTCGTTCGAGGCGCCGGACATACTGTTCGTCGCAAATTCTGCGGAGGTCGTGGGGGGGGCGGTCTTCGTGTCTAGTTTCGGCGTTGGCCTGGTGTTCCCCGGTGTGAAATTCGTCGATAACTTCTCGGGTGCTGGCGGGGCGGTTTACGTCACAGGCTCGGGAAACGAGGATCTAGGTGACTTTCTTTTTATTCCGGAATCTGCAACCAAGTTTGACGGGTGTCAGTTCATTGGTAATCGCGCAACAGCAACTGGCGGGGCCCTGGAAACCGTTGCTGGGCAAGATCACATATCCAACTCCATATTTGTGGACAACACAGCAGGGGTCGGAGGGGCCTTGAGGCTGGGTGGTAAGACCTTCGTGGATAACTGCTCCTTCATTGATAACAGGTCCGACGAGGGGGAAGGGCCGGCCGTGGATAACGTGGGCTTTGTTGGAAGGATGACTGGGGCTTCCTTCATCGGCAACGTGTTCAACTGTCAACCGGGCGAGTACCTGGAGCTTAACGCGGTGAGAACTGCTCTACGGACTTTACGTTTTGGTCACAATACATTACTGTCCACCCTAGGCGATATCAAGCCTTGGTCGCCGTGCGTTGTGGCATCAACCATCCTGTGGGTATGCCAACCTCGCGTTGAGTGTCGCAATTGTCTGGAGGATATAGTAGTCCCCAATCCTATAGTTTGACGTTTTTGTCTTCGGCAATTAACGGCACCTCATGCAGTGCGGATGACGCGGCGATACCGGATGAGAACCACGAGACATTGGCCTCAAACGTTGCTCGTTAACGCGGCGTATTCGTGTGTTTGTTTTTGTGTCTTTGCAGTCCATCGACGTATACGATGTGGCCTGCAACGGGTGCGAGACTTCGTGCGAAGACTGCGTCTCCGAGGTACCTTTGGTAGTTCCTATGTGCACTCAAGTGATTCAGAATGCCGCAAGTTCCGGTGGAGCTTCCACGTTGGAAACCATCTCCATCGATCGCGGCTTTTGGCGGGCAACGCCTAATAGCACAGTGGTTTTGGCCTGCTATAATTACGAGGCCTGTCTAGGAGGGGTGACGGGGACCTCTGACTACTGTCTAGAGGGCTACAAAGGACCATGTGAGTAATTAACTTGTCGAAAACAAATGTCGAACTTCGTAACGTATGATATTTCGGGCACCGCACCTGTCACGACGGAATTGCAGACTCCTGTACGTGGCAACCGCCAGCCTGGCAGCCTATGACTTGGTGCAAGCAGTACATTTTCCCTCAACTTTTGTGTTCTTACATGGAGGCCATTCATTCAATATATGGATCTATTCATTATGCATGGTAATTTGTCGGCCAATTCTCTTCTGGCTGGCGCGGCTCCTCGTTCGAGTAAGCAGGCTATACGTCATGCATTTTTCATAAAACACTTTGCCTCATCCAATATCTTTCTGGGTCGAGCGCACAAACTTTCTCATGGAGTATTGGTTCGTGAGGTATGTAGAGCTCCCCGGGGGCAGGGTCCAGGAAATGTGACGTGCTGCCCCTACCATCCTATTCGCGGAACACCTATCATACAATCACGTACGGGCTGCAATACAATCTGCTGTTGAACCACGCTGAGGGGAAATACGTCATACTGTGTCCTCACACCCCCCCTCTTCATACCGCTCGCTTATCGTTGAACCAGATTGCTCAATTTGCGTTGACGGATATGCGGCGAGTGTTGGCTTCGTCTGCGACAAGTGTGGGGATAAAACAGGCGGGGTTCTGGTCGTCGTCGCCATTGTCCTGATGATCCTCCTCGCTGCGGCTGTCATTGCGACCCACACAACATCGGACCGGCTCGAAGGTGGTGGGCGGGGGAGGATCGAGTGGCTGACGAGGTATATTCCACTTCAGTCTATCAAGATTGTCATCGTTGCGTGGCAGATCGTGACGCAGGTGAGAGAGTGGTTGTTGTGAGACCGCTAACATACTAACACATATGTCCGACCCTTGCGCGTTTAGCGTTTAGGCTGTTCCCTAAAGTACATTATCGAGAGGTATCGCAACACTGTAGGGGAAATATTGTTTTCGATGTATCTATTATACTACTCGAGGGAGTGTCATCCAATTTGTACAGCTGAATATGGAGCTCATGTCGCTTTCACTACCCCTTGCTCCCGGTAGATCGTTTGTTTTCATATTGTGGACATCGTGCTGAACAAAAAACTGAACGCCAATGTCCTCACTTCGGCGTAGAGTTGGTATTTGAGTGAAGTCCCGATAAACGCAGAAATCCGCCGACCTATTTGGACGTGGTTAAAATTTTTTTACTCGTCCCTGACCCTGCCGTTTCCCGTCGCAGTTCACCGCCATTGCAAACGTCACCTACCCGCAAGTGTACCAGCGCTTCCTCGACACCGTCATGTTTCTAAACTTCGACCTCGGCTGGCTCCTTCAGTGCGTAGGCTGTGTGTTCGAAGTTGGCATCCATGGTCGGCTGTTGATCGCAACGATCGGTCCCATCGCAGCCGTGGTCTTTCTTGCCGTGACGTACGCTGTCGCGATCAGAGGACACCGGGTGTCTGCCGACGCTTTAGGAAAAATACGGCACAAGCACATGTCGCTGGTATTATTGCTGACATTCCTAGTGTACTCAGGTGTCAGTTCTATTCTGTTTCAGATGTTTGCGTGCGAAACGCTGGACGACGGGAAGGAATATCTTCGCGCGGACTATCGGGTTCTGTGCAAGTCCTCGAGGCATGTCGGGTTTCAGGTTTACGCAGGCCTCATGATTCTAGTGTACACAGTAGGAATTCCATCGTTTTACGCCATTCTCTTGTTTAGGGACCGTGACGTGCTGAAAGTGAAAGAAGTAGGTCGGGTGGATAGTCTGCGTATCAAATCGTTTTCCGACCTGTGGGAACCGTACAAGCCGTCGATGTTCTACTACGAGGTGATAGAGTGCGGTCGACGAGTACTCTTGACGGGGACGGTCGTTTTCATCTACCCCAACACCTCGGCTCAGATTGCTGTCACTCTGATGATTGCCTTTGTTTTCGCGATGGTATCGGAAGGGCTAAGGCCGTACGTGTCAAAGTGGGACACCTGGATAAACCGCATGGGGCATGTAGTCGTGTACGTGAGCATGTACCTCGCTCTGTTGTTGAAGGTAGACGTCTCCGACGAACAGTCGAGCAGTCAAAAGGTCTTCGAGGCTTTCCTCGTGGCGGTCCACCTTGGATTGGTTTTGGCTGTCATAGTCGAGACCTGTGTTATCGTAAAGTCGCTCAGAGAGACGGTGCAAGGCGCTATCACGCCTCGATTTCGCAGGACTGTGTGAGGTGTGGTTCCGAGATAGATGCGTCAAACGTGGTGAGCGGACGAAGTGAATGCATAACATTATTATTTATTGCGGTATTTCCCGAAGGTAACAAATATGTGTGACACGTGGCGCATTGATGTAAGCAGGTCTGTCGCATATTGTTTACTCGGAGTATTTGATAAAGTAACAGGTAACTTCGCTTGATATTCTCGTGGCTCTTATCTAACACACTTGGTGTTGCAGTGAAGGCAGCAGAAAGCCACGGTACGGGATGTAAGTGTTACGTTTTGAGCTGAGATTACGATATGGCGTAGGTCTGTACCAGTAGCCGGTAGGACGTATCGAAACATGGCGGTTCGTATCGATATTGGTGACATTTCATCGCACCTTGACCTCATCAGGTGTTTTACTGCCATTTTTTGTCATAGAACGTGCGGCTGTGTTCAACGAGTGGCCATAGACCAGGTAGATTATTGGAGGTGGTGTCCGTACCGTCTATTGCCGTACATGTCACTCATGAAAAACACGCCCGGGATCGATGGATGTCTTCTGTATTGGTTGATATTCAAGAACATGCCGTGGGCACTGCGTCAATATCTCAATTGTGTGCCGTTCGACATCCGCTCGGGAACAACTGTCGATGGATTGTTCAAGTTGAGATACCTTGGCCTCTACTACACTAGTGCTGGTGTTCTCACAGCGGCCCCCGGGCAGTCGTGATTGGTGCGTATTTTGGACGGCCGCAGCTGTTACGGCCGGTGTTGCTGCATTCGTCTAAACAGTTGTTTCTTCGGAGTTTTTCTACATTACAATGAGTGGTGAAGACCGATGTCAACTTATCTAGACGTTTAACCGCAATTCATTCGCGGATATATTTTCTAGCGCCTCCACTTCCGGCTAGTGGGGTCTCAACGTTAGGGTGCGTGCATTGTTTGTGGAAAACATGCAGAAGGTCGAAGCAAGTGAGTAATCACCTTGACTAAAATTCATGACATTCATGAATCGTGGGGTATCTTGTGCATTGCAGTTGGTTTGCTGACCTGGAACTGTGTTGTAGGCCTATGGCGCCGACGCCGAGAGCATGCGCGGCTGAAATAAATTTAGTAGAGTGTTGTCTGTTGCTGATGCAGTGCGCGAAATACTGACCCTATATTTACGTATATATAACACAGCCTCATAACTATTGTGATGCGCACCCTCCGTCCCCGCCCCTTGTGTTTGTATTTCTTGGAGGGATTCGGCGCTTGTAGATTAGGTGATTGTTTTGGTGTATTGTTTGGTTTTGGTTTCATAGTTGCGTGTGACCAGAAGCTCCATACTGCCCTTCATCCTCTAGTCTCTGCCATACGACCCGTTATTCCGCCGATGGATAAATGTGGTCGTACATGGATGAGTATCTTGATGCAACATCGCACGCAATTCCTGATTGCGCGCTGTCTTTCGCGCAGGGGTCTCCTTCCTCGCTGTTTTTGCACCGAGAAGTCGATAGTATTTCGTACATTCTGACATCTTTGGGTGTATTATAGTGTATGGTACGGACACGGCCTTCGTCTACGTCTCCGTTCATCTAGGAAATGTTGAAATCCCAGTGTGTATGGTGGAATGGGAGCGGTGTTCGGAAGTTGCGGTGTGTATTCAAGTGTTTCATCATTTAGCCTGTTCAGGCTGTTCACCTGGGGAGTTGTTGCTAAACCTTAGTTAGTCAGCTAATAACGTATTAGATAGAATGTGGGCGGTTAAGCCGGTTACGATTTTGACATGTGCTAGGCATAAACCGATGCTACCGTTGGATTTGGACGGCATTAGGTAGATTCTCGGATTGTCACCCCCGTCAGCCAGAATTGGTTCGGTGAAGAAATGCGACGCCCATTAGTGTTGCTCGCATCTTCAATTAAATTTGAGAAGGACACTGCGTTTCTTGTTCATAGTGCAATACACCTGGTATCTCAAAGTAGAACTTACGATGAGTGTTTTATGGCGATGCTTCATGACATTATTTTCATGGGGGTGCGAAAGGAGATGTGGTGTATTGATATTTCGATAGTGGAGCTGCTATGATGATAGGCACCGCGTTACACACTTAAGACGTGGCCAAGCGCCCCTCCCAGAGTCGCTAACCTTGGAAACAGATTCGATAAAGTACGCTGGCATTCCCGAGGGGTAGCAAGCGAGCTAAAGTACTACCCGGTGAAGACACGTCGAGCCACGCATAGTAGTCAATGCATAAAGCTAAGTTTTTAAACCCCGCAACAGCCGGGGAAAGGTAAGTCGGTGCACCATCTGTACATCCCGCATCCTGACGTGTCAGCCTTTTCAAGATAGGAACAATCAAATTTTCCCGATCAACTCTCGGTCCCGGATGTTTGCCCTTCTACCAGTATCATAATAATTATGTAAGATCTTGACGTAAGGTGCACCTCTGGTTCAGTGGCACACTACACAACTTGCCTCGGGTCGCAATAATGATCTTGTTTTTTTCATCGACTCGCGCCATAATATGCTCAATCAGGAAAAATCGATTCTTATTGAGCAAACCTCCCCGCTGCTTGGTAAATATCTGTAGAGACGGTACGGGAAACTACTACAAATGGGTTTGGCCTGCTGTAGTAAACGTAACGGGCAGACGTTTGTGTGCCGATTGCAAGAATTCGAGAAAAATGACCCATCTATCTCTGAGAGGGCGATGCGCAAAAAAGCAGCCAGGTAAACCGTTCAAGTAGGGGGTGTTCTCCGGTTTTGTAAGTACGAAGTCAAACTCGGCGGTCATCTGGTTTCCACCGACTTCGAACTAATAAACTTGCCACGAACACTGTTCCACATACAAGTATTTCATTATTGACATCTTGTGTTAGGGCCACGTTGGCACTCTGAGGTTCCCTCATCCTCTACTCGTGAAAAATGACAGGACTTCCATTACTAAAAACTGCAGTTGCAAATCCATACTGTTATTTTCCAGACCAACAACAGGCTGATGCCAGCTCGGTGTCCCTTTATATTCGGTAAAAGAGTGGAAAATCCCACCCGGATTTCAAAACTTTCATTTTGGCTTCCAAAACTTTCGAAACTTCCAAAACTTCCATGTTCACTTACAAAGCTTCCATTCCATTTTCAAATGGAACTTCAATCTTGACTTCCTGATGAAACTTCCATGTTTACTTCCAAATGGAAGCCTTGGAAGTTAATATGGAATTGCTGGAATTCGAGTTGAAACTGCCATGTTATCGCATCGAGAACTGCATCTCGGAAGCTAGCGCAAACCAGTGGCAGCTTCCGAAGTGAAAGCAAGTGGAAGCAAAGTGGAAGCTTCCACGGCCATGCCCGGTAGAATATTCGCCCAGCTTTCACCAAGTTGCCACGGGCCTTGATATGCTTCCACCTACTATTACGGAGGCCCATAGTTAAAAAGACCAAATATTGTTACTAAAACTAGGTGAATATATAGGCTTTAGTGTGGCCCGCAGGTCTTATTAACTATGGTCCCCCGTAGTAGCACACACTTTCACGTCACGCCTGAAACTTCAGTTCACGTCTAGATCTTCCTTTTAACTTCGACCTTCGAGAAAGCTTCCATCGGCGTCGGCACAACCATATCTTTACTCCCATACTCCACCGCAACTTCCACTTGATTCCACCTACTTGCCCCCGCTTCACTTCAACTTCCACAACTTGCGCTCGGCTTCATATTTTACTTTCAATTTCAGCAAAATTAGCATCTGATCTGAGTACGCCGAATCTTTACTCCACTTCACTGCCTTGATATAGGTGGAAAGTAAGCTTGCACATGGTAGTGCATGGAATCGTTTGCGGAAAAAGGTGGTGGTTTCCATGGCAATTGAAGTCATATCGACATTTGATACGCAAACTGTAGTCAAAAGAAGTTCAATGTATGTGGGTGAGGAGTAGCTAAAGGTACGTGGAAGGAGAAGTTTCGCAAAACATATGGCAGTCGACGAAAGCTTTTGCGGACGCAGATGGTAGTTTCGGTTCATTAAGGAGCCAAGTGAAAGGTTTGGAGGCCACGCTGCCGTTGTGGAAGTTGAATGTAAGCGCATGGAAGTGCGTGGAACTAAGTAGAAGTTACGCTTTTGCTTGCAAGTGGGAGTGAATGCAGGTATCTGCGGACGTAGATGAAAGTCTCCGTGGTCTTGCAAGCACAATGTAAGTTATGGAAGCTTCAAGGGAGTGAATAGATAAACATCGGGGGAAGTACATGGAACTATTCCTCGTATTATACTAGAGCCGATGAGATTGAGTACGAGCTTCGACGGACGTAGATGGAAGATTCCATGAAAGCAGATGTTAAATGGAAGTACTAGACGACCATTGGAAAGAATGGAAGTAGGTGAAAAGTGAAACTCATGCTTGAGACAAGGAGGAGATGGAACCTTCTACAGACGTAGATGTAGCCACCGCATAGTTGGAAGAGCGTTTATCTGCCATGGGCTTCCATTCTACTTGAGCGCTTTTCCATTTGAAGTGAAAATGGAAGCTCCGGACATTTTTGAGGTGCAAATAGAAGTTATGAAAGTCGAGTGGAAGCTTTCACCCTTTTGCCAAATAATGAGGTGGGCTCGGCCAGATTGAGGATAGTGTGCGAATCGCTATCGGGGTTGTCGGCCTGGCCGACGTTTCGTGGGCCTGCGGAACAATGGCGGTCCCCCAAAGTATGAGGATTACAATTGTCCCAAGACATGTCGCCTGTGGAAAGATTGTGGTATCGGGTGCCCTGTGCGTCCAGAGCTGGTCTGGATGTGTTTTTTTTACCGACGAGCGAGTCTAGGCCGCCTCTTGACCCTGTGACCCAGGTGCTTAAATACAGTGCTCGTCCCAACGACAGCGGTGACTATGGGCAAAGTTCTCGTTTCCAATCAACGTGTCGTTTAAAGCAGTTTCATGGTCTGCCTTTTTGTAACGGATCACGTACGAGTAGGCGTCCGGCACAAAAAAAAAGGGTAATTTGGGATCTAGAACTGGACAAGAGGGCTAGGGCGTGACCCCGAGTGTACTCGCACAAACAGTTACGTCGCAGCGACTCCACAGATGCAAACTGCCCACGAGAGTAAGCAAGGCCGCTGGCTCGATGTAAGGTGTATGACCTGCTGTAAAACTGGTGCAATAGGTACCGTGCAGCGGGGGAAAAAAACTTGGCCTCAATCTTGCAGGATTGTTTACGTAGGGGAGTGCTTAGGGCCTTTCCACGCCAACTTGGTTCCAGATCTACCCGTTTGGAGGCCTTTGGTGCTCTATGGTACTTGCAAAGTCGGCTATATGTTTCAGGGATGGACAAAAGCTGACATGTAAGCCTCTCTTGGGTCTTGAAGCTCAAGGTTCGAAACAACACAACCCAAGTACCGCAAACCTAGCATCCTACAAAAAACGACCTTTTTACCCCAAAAAACTTGTTTTTATACACTATTAGTGTGCAGGCTCGCCCACCTACAACAAAACACCCGTGATGGAGGCTGCTGGTATTCCTAGGTTGAACAGTCTTGACTACAAGCCCCATGGGCGAAGGGGGGGTGAACCTTGACGAATCTATGAACCCCTCTCGAGTCGCATAGCTCCATTTTGCGGACACAAAAAGCACGACTACCCCAACCTTAGCATCCTTCTAAAAAAACACTTTTTTCATCCCAAACTTGACATTTTAGAATCATTCTTAGCGTGTAAACAATAAAAACATGTCGAACCCACACGTAGTTACGCAGTGGGGGCTGCTGCTCTTCCCGGTTTTGATATTTTCGACTGGGTGCGTCATATATAAAAGATGGCAGACATCTAGACGGATCTATGAATCTCATCCCCGCGTTATTGCGAAAATCTGCAGCATTGAAACACCAGTACCGTATGCATACTTTTTCAGACGACATTTCTGACCAATAAAATGATCTTGTTTTACCTTGAGTACTGTATAATGCGCAGACTCGCCCATCTGTAACGAAAGCACCTCTGGTCCACCCGCTCTGGGCGCTGCCGTGCATTCTGGTTTCCAAAACATATTCGAATCGCCTCGGGGATGGAAAAAGACAGGTCACGCTTATACGAATCTATCAACATCTCTGAACTCAATCTGCATAATTATGTTCCAATGGAAACATATAAACCGTGAGGCCAGCATACGCAACATATATCGTTTTATTTCACCGATAAATCGACCGTTCTTGTACTGCCGTTAATACACACGGTCGAACACATCGTTGGTTACGGGCGATGCTCCGGCGGTGGATCTGCCTGCTACGTTGAGCTCTCAGCCACGCAGGAGTCGCTGGTGCAAGCAGGGAGGCGACCAGCGTGAGCTGGGGCTTGAAAAGCTGGCTGCTAGCACCTATTCCAGGGACCAAGCTTGAGGAAGGCATAAAAATAGGTAAGCCATGCTGGAGCTAGCGACAACTGGAGTTCACCGAGTATCAGGTGTCAAGTATCCAACGAGGGTGTGGCGGCTAGCGTTTACTCGCAAGGGGGGTGAGGAAGAAAAATTCAGTACGCGCGACGATATTCACTCGTTCACAGCGGAGGAGAGTGGCATTGCACATTAAACCATCGCGGCGCCTGGGACTGCTGGTATGGCAGGAGACGAGGGGGTTAGTGCCTCTGGTATACCTCGACTGGAGGAATGTTGGATGGCTAGTACGGCAGGAGAAGGCGTCATTGTTGGGACGGATGGAGAATCGCCGAAAATACGGCACAGGTGCAACCCACCATTTCAGTTGATTTAATTCTCAATGCAAGCGGTTGCCTGTCAAACCCACAGCTCGATATAAAACGTGGTCTCTTACACGGTGGGCAGAAGTGCAGAGAGCGCTGATCAAGGGAGGCGAACAAGTACCACACCCGCAGACACCACAGGCGGCGACGGGACTTAAGCCGACAAAAACGCGGAACGGAGGTCGGAAAAACGTCGGTGGCGATGGCGGCCACGCTTGGAAGCGGAAGAAAGGGGACGACGGCGGCGATGGCGTCACTGGATACGCCATCGGCGCCATTAACCGCATCGATCAATGGCCGCAAAGGGGCGGCGGCGGGGCCAGTGATGGTGCTGGTTACGCCTGTCCTTAGCAGGTCGAGCGGAAGAAAGAGACGGAAAACATGGGGAGGCATGGAGGCTGCAGAGAGCCCGACAAGAGTGATGTGAGTGCTGCTATTGCTGAGAACGCGCCTTGCGTGTGCGGCTTCGGAGGGGGAGTCTTGTTTTTGTGGTAATTATGCTCGCAGTCGGGGGAAGGGATTGGGTCGGCCACTGGTGGGTGGATGTCGGGTGTGGTTCTGTTGGCGATATGTACTTTCATGGTGGGGGGTGCGTGTTGAAAAAGAAAAACATCCCTTTCGTGTAAGATTGGGCACTGCTGAGTGGCTGAGACAAAACGCCCGACAAAGAAAAAAACTTACCAGGTACATCACTAGTGCAAAGTACGTCGCCTAAGCGGGGAACTACGAACATGGTTACAGTATGACAAAAGGAGAGGATGTTTTGCGTTGGAAAACGTCACCCGCTAACGCGGCAGTGTCGACGGTCAGGTGGCTAGTCATGTTGAGAAAATGATGACCCCGTGTTTGTCAAGGAACGGCGGTAATACCCCCACCGGTCTGACCCACACCACCTTTCCTTTGCCAAACACGGGGTAATTATTTTCACAATCAGACTAGCCACCTCAGCGTGCACGCTGTCATGGAATCGAGGAACTTATTCCAACACAAAAACGTCTTATCATCATATCATAATCATGTTCGCACCACCCCTTTAGGTGACATACCTTACAGTGGTGCTGTAGTCTTTCTTTTTATCGGGCGTCATGGCTCAGCCCCGTAGCAGTGCCCCATCCTATATTAGAGGGATAGTCTTCTTTTCTGGCACGCACCCATCAACAATGTAAATATCGCGAATAGGACCATACCCGATATCCACCTACCGAGGGCTGACCCAACACTCTGTTCCGGCTGTAGGCATCTTATAGGGAAATAGAAGGCCCCCTCCCTTGAAGCCGCCTACTCAAGGTGCGTTCTCAGCATTACCGGCACTCGCATCGATCTCGTCGGTTTATTCTGCCGCTTCCATGGATCTCCATCTTTTCAATAGATTTCTCCTAATAGACCTGCCAAATTCGGGCATAGCCGGCACCACCACTGGCCCCGCCGCCGTTCATCTCCGGCCATTATCCACGCGGGTAAAGCCGATAATGATGAATCTAGTAACATCACTGCCACCGTCGTCCCCTTGCTCCCGCTTGCAGGCATGGCCGCCAGCGCCGCCGTCATTTTTCGACCTTCGAACCGCGGCTTTGTCGGCGTAAGTGTCATTGCCGTTGTCAGCCGCATTGTACTACTACTACTACTACTACTACTACTACTACTACTACTACTACTACTACTACTACTACTACTACTACTACTACT
>JBBMHQ010059976.1:0-26034 GCA_037834295.1 Postelsia palmaeformis
GCTTGTGTTGTTGTGTTCTCGTACCGGGTACGCTGGCATTTCACTTGCTTGACACTTGAATTTTCGTTTTTTTGTAGTTTTCCTCTGTCTAACAGTCTGTGACCACAGAATCAGTACCTCTCTAGGATAAGAAAACAGGACGGACACTGGGTGTACTGATGAAGTTGGGTAGAAAGGACGATTTAATGTGAAGACAACAACAACAACAATTTAATGTGGTCCCCCGTAATGGTATAAACGCCGTACAAATAAAGTGTACCAGTATGAGTGTTATAATGTCCACTGCATATATATATATATATATAATGTGATATATATATACCAGGGTATATATGTGGAAGACAGGTCGTAAAGACCTATAGCGGATCCTAGACACGCATGCGCGAAAAGACACGTCACCGGTCACTCAAGATACAATCCTGGGTAACGAGCGGTGTCACCCGTCATAGACGGCGTTGACCCGTCCCCAGAACACTTTAGCCAAACTGGTGTCTAGTTCCGCCGCACCCGATCGTGAGGCACACGCCTCACGGTCAGACTGGTAGACTCGCTCTCGACAAGCGATAGCATCTCCTTGCAAAACAGAAGAAATACAAAGGACAGCGTGCGTCCGCTGACCCAAGACGATCGACAAGGGACTCTCAGCACGGTGACATCCTCTCCGCTCCGACACCAGTACTGCGTCGCCCTCTACGCTCCGACACCAGCTACGTGACGAGTACCCGATCAGCAAGACCACCTTCTCCACTTCGACTCCGGCATCCGTAAGAGACCAGACAATAATATATAGGCAAACATATACTGCTGTACGTATGGATGTTGGCGTACAAATATATCCTTCGGCCGGCGTCCCCGGTGGCTTGATGGGTAGTCCGCGCGCCTGTCAAGATCAATGTCGGGGGTTCAAGTCCCACCGAGTGCATGCTCAGGGGCTTTTTCTTCCATAAAAGAAATTGATTAGCGGGAAGCGCGAGAGCGTGAGTTAGCTAAAATACCAAACAGACGTCGCCCAGCGGAGTACGTTCACACAAATTTCACATTTTTTCAACGACGCTTATCGGAGAAACCAGCAAAAAAAACACGTGATTGATTATAAATGGCAATTGGTTTCACAAATAAAAAATCAATACCGACATGATAAACCTAAGAAACCGTGACGGATTCAAGGCATTTGGCTCAATCTATAGGGTCGTTCTTCTCGTTAATATGTAAAACCCATGTGTGGCGCAAGAAATCTCATCGAACATTGAGGACTTGATGTAGATTATTTGTCTCGTCTCCATCATGCTGTTTTCGATAATATTACTGGTCATCTTGTTAGTCTCACGACAGAGAGGTACATTGATAAATCACTTTTCTCGGAGTCGATTTCATTTTTGCTCGAAATTTCTCGTTGGAAATCGGCCAAAAGGACTGGAAATCGAGAACGATACAGCCGTGCACGTTGAAATATACTCTGGTAGCATTTACTACATGTAGTGCGGAGGTGCGACATTTGTCATCGATTTCCCTTCAGTTTACAGATGCCGCTGCGCCTTCCCTGCCAATGCGATCACACACAGACTATGTCCTAGCGGCTTACTTTCAAAGTTGCGCGGCAGAAAGTGGGTAGCCATTGGAATTGAAGTATCATCGGACGGAACGTACGAATACTCTTGCTCTGTAGTTGTTTGCACTACACCGTACATCAGGGTCCCAGAACATAATGTGCCATTCTTCCTCGTCTGTATCGTACGTAACGCTTTTTGTTCATAGTATTTCTTACTAAACTGGCTACTTAACCCAATATCGTTGGAATATCAAAAGTACATAAATGCTACTACTCCGTGATGTACCCAGGATATAGCATCGTTCATCGGGCGCACTTTTAGCTCTCCTCGACATCAACGTTTGGGTAAATGATCGAGCTCCTCAAGCATAGAGCCTCAAAAACGTATACCTGTACGTACATCCCTACCGTAGCATGCGTTCTGCACTGGGTTGGGTCTACCACAATACTGTCAAAAGTTTGCCTCTTGTTTCGGCCAGTGTCATTGTCAGTTCGTGTTCGGAATCCTGAAATTCGGTGATGGACAAATTACGGCCGCTTCTCAGGCGCGTCGTGCGTAGTATAGAGGGATTCATAAAGTTGGTTCGCTGTATTCACTTTAAACCGAGAAGCCCGCAAGAAAAGAAGCAGGAATATTCAAGGGGCAGTCCGTATCACAACAGGCTGCCCTAGATAGATGCCTTTATCGTCTGCTGAATTTTGGAGCTTCCCTCACAAATGCATACACGTTCAGGAAGCAATGGACAAGAGCCACACCGCGAAGCAAGAGAGAATACTAGCCAGCCAAGAAAGTTTTAAACGACGGCAACAAAGCTTTAGTATTCGCCAAGAAGAGTTTGGAAAGCGGCTGCCCAAGCTGCCAGGGAGGCTGGCCAAGGTTCCCAAGGACACGCCGGCAAGCAAGAGCTGGCACATCGAACGCCGCCGGGTGATGGAAGTTGCGTTTGAGGCGCTTACCGAAGAAGGGGGGGGGGCTTGGTCGGACTTGTAGGTGACAGCGGGTCGGGAAAAACCACGGCCATGTCTGACATGGTCAGGAGTCCCGAGGTGCGGGAGGCGTTCTGCGACGGTATTGTGTGGATGTCGATTAACAAGGGTGCAGACAAGCGTCTGTCTTCTTTGATGATGCAGCTGGCCAAAACGGTGTACGAGGATATCGAGGGCAGCGTAGGGAGTGCCCCTGTGAAATCTGACGATGGCGCGGCCTACATCAAGCAGCGTATGGAGGGGGGTCACGTTGGGAAAGGGATGAAGTGCCTCGTGGTGGCGGATAACGTGTGGGAGAGGGAGGTGGTCTTGAAGCTGGTGGAGACTGGCATGTGGGTTCTCCTGTCGACCCGCGACGAAGGGCTCGTGAGGGGTGCAGAAGGCGACGTTGTGGGAGTATACAAGTTGTCCATGACAGATGCTAAATCGGTGCTGAGAAGTGCGGCTGAGATAGCACCTGATGTGGACTTGCCTGACAATGCTGTTGACCTCATCAATTTGTGCGGCCGTGTGCCAATGGACCTGGCGTTCGTGGGTCGGTGAAGCATTGTACGCAAAAAGCAACAGCGGGAGTCTTGGTTGAATGCCGCTAATGTTATCCGCATAGAGATTGCCAAGGTACAGGCTGAAAGTAGAAGCAAAGCCATGGAGGCTACCCACGATGAACGGCGGAAAGCTATACTCCGCGCCGGGTTCGAAGATCTCGCTGTTGGTTCGGATGACATGTGCGTGCCCCGACTGTACCTATCGCTTGCCGTGATGCCGGATGGCCATGCGTTCACGGTCAAGGACGCCGCTGTGCTGCTGCGCGATTTGGTTCCCAGCGTCGAAGATGAGCAATCTGCGGGTGAAGTATTGGAAACGCTAGAGCGCTGGTCTGTTGTCCGTTTGACAGACGAGATCTACCATATGCACGATGCCCACACGACCTTTGCGAGGGAGAGACTAATGGACCGCGGGGACGTGCGGCGGCCTGCGTTGGAGAGGTGGGTCGGGTATATCTCCTCTCTCGATGCTCTGCAATCATGCAACGCATTCGTTCTGAAAGAACTGTGGCTGGCGGTGGAGTGCGTTGGTGGGAATGGTTGGGACGCGTTGCGCCCGTACACGGCTGCTTTGAATGTGATGGACGAGTTAGACCCCTTATTCCGGCAATCCATTGAAGCGATGGGATATTTTCAAGAAGCGCAGGGAGATTAGGAGGCGGCGAGCAACACGTGGCGCCGATTGCTCGAGATTGAACAAAGGGAATTAGGACCCGACCACTCGTACGTGTTGGGCACTCTCGAATCACTTGCTGATTGTGCAGATCGACCGGGACATGCTACCGAGGGAGCGGGTTGGCGCAAGAAGGGCAGCGTAAAACTCCCGTCGGCTTTGGCGAGGTTTAAGCTAGAAGTTAGCGCTGATAGGGTAGAGGGTGTCGTCAACCTCTGCAGCCTACAGCAAATTATCCATTTCATATCGACGTGGGCGCCCGACCATGAAACTGTTGAAAATATGCTGAGAGACATTTTGGCGACCCTACAGGTGGAGCAAGGTCAATACGACATCGGGGTGGCCAGAACGATGTACAAGTTGGGGGTATGTGCTCGAGATGCTGGACGGCTGCAGGAGGCTAAGGGGTTGTTGAGACGCTGTCTGGCGATCCAGGAGACCACGCTAGGTCGAGAGGACATTGAGCTGGCTTGCACAATGACGAACTGGGTTTTTGCCTTCATTTGGTAGGGCAGCAGGAGGAGGCCGAGGCGCTGTTGAAGCGCTGCCTGGTGATAGAAGAGGCGACGCTGGGTCCGGAGGATAGGAATGTGGCATCCACGCTGTGCCGTTTGGGGGTATGTGTTGGAGATGCTGGACGGCTGCAGGAGGCTGAGGGGTTGTTGAGACGCTGTCTCGTGATAGAGGAGACCACGCTAGACCGAGAGGACATTACACTGGCTCGCACACTGCACGAACTGGGTGTTTGCCTTTGTAAGGCAGATCGGCAAGAGGAGGCCGAGGTGTTGTTGAAGCGCTGCCTGGCAATCAAGAAGGCGAAGCTGGGTCCGGAAGATGAGGATGTAGCGAGGATGTAGCTTCCTCGCTGTACGATTTGGGGGTATGCGTTCGAGATGCTGGACGGCTGCAGGAGGCGGAGGGGTTGTTGAGACTCTGTTTGGCAATCCAGGAGTCAACGCTGGGCAGGGGTAGCGTACCCGTGGCTTCCCACTGCTCTCGTTGGGTGTATGCGTTCGAGCTGCAGACCACCTGGAGGAGGCTAAGCGGTTGTTGAAACGTTGTCTGGCGAATCGGGAGGCCAAAGACGGCCAAGAAGCGGTGGAGGTAGCATGCGTACTGTACGAGCTGGGCATTTGCGTTCGAATGGCAGGCCGGCTGGAACAGGCCGAGGAGTACTTTAGGCGCTATCTATCTCTCCGGGAGACCGTTTTAGGTCCGCAGCACAGACTGGTAGACACCAATCTGCGCGAGATGGGTTTATGCATTCGACAGGAAAGACCTCTGAAGGAAGGTGACTAGTTGTTGAGGCTCTGTCTGGCTGCAACAGAAGCAACGCTTGGCGGAGCCTCATCACCTCGCGATACGAGTTGCGTGGGTGCATCCGAGATGCTCAACCTCTGGAGGGGGCTACGGAGTCGTTGAGACGCTGTCTGATTATCGAGGAGTCCAAGCGGTGCCAAGAGATGGGGAGGTAGCGTCCATACTGTACGAGCTGAGTGGGTGCGTCCGAACTGCAGGCCAGCTGGAGGAGGCTGAAGTGGTATTGAAGCGCTGCCTGGTGATTCAGGGCGGCAAAGCCGTACGAGTTGAGTCTATGCCCTCGAGATGTTGGACGGGTGCAGGGGGGCAAGGAGTCGTGTGAACCGTCATTAGAGACTGTGGAGTTGATGCAATGTTTCGGTGAGCGGTGTTCGAGCTGTGTGTGTGAGAAGGCGGGCCATTTGAGGATACGCTCGATTCAGAAACCTCATGCACGTGGTTGGTCAAATGGAGTAAAACAATGTCAAAGTTAAGGGCTACGCGCTGCACAAGTCAATCGCACCCTCCAAGCGCGAGACTACAGCGGTGGTCGGGGCGTTGAAGCGTCGCTGTCCTGTCATGTATTGTCGTTACGCTAAAGTTGTCAACGGGTATGCAGTGTTATGATTGTGGGGACATATGTAGGAGGAATGCTACGAAATACTTGGTGGTAGGAGTATCACCTTTCGGCCGGATTTATTGCCGACTGACCGGGCTTCTTAACTTATTATCTTCGGAATACCATTAATATGCTTTTACGATATTATTCGCGATGCAACCAGATTAGGGATTGCTCATCGGGTTGCACATGTACCGATACTCTGAATGTGTTATGTGGGTGAGGTGTAGAGGTCGCCAAGTGAGGAGCCTCAGAAGGCAAAACGTAGGTGAACCCCCATCGTAAAATGCATCGTCGGTGGCTAAGTGCTCCCGAAACAAGAATTGCCCTTCCCCCCCTTCCCGTTGTCTGAAACGGTGCTATGTTCGTTTGTTTCATCGTTTGACTAGAAGCATGTGTGGGCAGAGATAGACCTAGTTGAACACCCCTTCTAAACGTGATTGAACAGGAAAAATTGTCACCACGATTTACCACACCTTGTGCAACAACGGCGGGAGCACCGATGGGGTGTAGATTGTTCTGAGCCCTTCCCACAGTGCAAGCACTCCCATCGTACTAGCGATACTAGCCGCAGTTGCGCTGCGTGTGTGGCGTTAGAGGCGCTACAGATATTAGAGCTATACGTGGTGCTGAGTTTCCACCGGGTCTGCTCTCAGGTATCCCGGACTTCATGCGATTCAGATGTACCACGTTGGCATCGTGTGTTGCATCTTCGTTTTAGCGGGGCCCATTGAGGTGGCAGCTAGGCTGGTGCTGTTGAATTGATGAGGCAGAGGCTCAGGGATAATGTGACGATGTATTTCGTGGGCCGGTGACCCCTAGCAAACGCGAAGAATGTCGAGCAGACAGGTGCCTGGTGTTACGTACTGTCGTGGCTACTCACAACGACAGTAGGAGCAGAGTATATCGTCAGCATCGGACACCTGGTGAAACGGAACGCATCCGACTCCTCCTCCGTGTTTCAGGCGTATGGCTTCCTAGGTGGCAAGTGCTTTTCTTATACTTCGAGAAGCTGTCTCAGTCTTGTAGCCCTCGGTGTTGCTTGTTGTATATGCCGCTCTCGTCCATACCTGGTATATGGATGCTGCGTTGCCGGCCGCAAATTCAGTCATAGCAGCACCCCACCTGATAGCTGCCTGTTGGATTCTTCGGTGTGGCAGATGCACACAGCGTGGGTATCGTATTCTTAATTGACTTAAAGGTTGTAGTTTGGGGTGTCTTTTCCGTGGAGTACGAAAGAAACGTTTTCCCCCGCGACTTCTTCTGGGTTTCTCTCTCGACGTATCGACACTTGTATCCTTTGTGCATCGATTTCCCCCTCGTGTTTTTCTCGTGTGTGCTATTTGTGGTGTGGTGCGCTTTGATCTATTTTGTTGATTTTTTTTATCTTGTATATCGTCTGCGGGAGGGAGGCGGCAATAACAGTATGGACACCGAAATCCAAGAGAGCGACAAGGACATGACGGACCACGCGGCAAGGTTCCAAGGCAAGGTTCCAAGTTGCAGTCGGCATACATCCATGCATTGCTGTGCCGCCTCGCCTCCTGTTCGTTGTCTCCTTGGTTATTGCATTGTTTTATTTATCTCCTTGGAACTTTTTATGGACACCTTCGGTTTGCTCAAGCCTTTCCCTGGTACCAGGTGCAGAACTGAACGGCGGTTCAGCGTTGCATTTTGGCAAATTCCTGGGTGTGGTGCTGTGCAGAATTTACAGAGCATTTGATAACTGTAGTGGTGCGGTGTGAAGGATCACATGGATATTGTGGAGGTTCTCACAACCGACGTTTCGTTTGTTTCGCGCTTCCTTAGTAGTAGAAACACCCAAGGGAGTATGTAAGAGTTAGATATTGTGTCACACAAAGGACATATAATGAGTAGGGGACCGCGCGACGATGATGGGCACAACACAGGTGAGTCGTCCCCACGTACGAGAATGCCTATAATTGTTGTGGACGACGTTACAGAGTAAATTTGTTGAAATTTTGCACACCACGCGACAATGATTGGTGCAATACAGGTGAATGGTACCTTCTATCTTTTGACGAATGCGTACAAATGCTGTAGCCAACGTTGCAGAAGAGTTAGTTTTTGTGAGAAAATGCACAGGGGAGAATTTTTTTGCACATACATGTAACAACCCCCGACAAAGCGGCGGTTGTACGCCAAATGGACTAAAAGGATTGTGCAAGTTCGGCGGGGCCGATATTATTGTCGCAAGCCTGTGGGTTTACACACTGATGATCATAGCGGGGCTTAGGCCTGTTGTTCTTTCAATTTTATGTTCGATTTTGAATGCTACTACTGTGGTGAAGTGCTATTTACTGTCTCCGCCGAGTTACTTGGTTTTAAAGTAAAACTGTCGGGGATTTTTACTTTGTTTTAAACAAGATGTTAAGCGGCCAGTTTGCCCTATCTTTTAGGGGCAATGGATGGGGCATCAACTCTGAGTTTTTCAAGAAGAAAGGAGGGCCTGATACGCAGGTTCTGAAAATGTACTGGTGTATGCAATGTTATTTCCGTAGGAAGCTTTTGGATGAACAGTCAAAATACCCATCTATCTGGTACACGCTACCATGAAGTGATACAGAAACAAACCTTAGGCAAGCAGTACTTTGCGGCTTACTTTATCCAGGCGATAAGCACGAACATCGGATGATGATGTGGTCTTCGGGATAGCAAAGCATTCGTTGGGCGAGATACACGTGCTCGTGTATTGTTTCTAGGAGGACACAAAACGAGACTTTCACGGGTTGATTTTTTTCTGGCTGTACGAGTGCTGCAACCCCTGTTGAGTGCATCAACCATCCCTACTTATCGCCCATATGTGACAGAGCATGTATGTCTCGTTGTCGGCGGCCTGAACAAACCACGAAAAAACTGAAATCGGCCAACAGTAAAGCTACGCACACATATAAAGCAACTTTGTGGCCTGGCGAGTCTAACAAGATCGAAAATTATGTAGAGAAGGCCGAACACTGAATACACAACTTGAAATATATGTTTGTGCAGGAATTAAAGCTCTGTAAACATAGAGCTTCCAGCACAAAAATGTATGGTACGTTCTGAACAAAAAACCTGCATTACCTGCTGTACAACGATAGAAACAAAACAATGTATTCGTCGGTGAACGCCTACGCCTGCTTCCGATATTTGACGAAACCGGGCTTGCGTCTGCATAAAAAACCTTCAGCAACCACAAACCTGGCGCGTCATCACGTTGGCCAACACTTTTCAACGAGATGGGAACATCTATCGAAGCACACCATAACATATGCCAAGTTTTGTACGCCTCGTGATGTGGACACCCCCTTCCACTCGTCCTCCTGCGGCGTATGGCCGCAAGACATCCGGGGGCGCAAAATTCATCCTTACGCGTGTGAAGCTGCACATGTTTAGCCCAAATACTTGACCGAAAATACCCAAATTGCGCACGCAGCCTAGAATAAATAGTAAAACACAAATATGCGCACGAGAACAAAGCACTATGTCTGCGACCGAATTCTGAACCACACTCGATCACTGCGGAAGATTCCAAGGCTTTTCACAGTGACATAAGTACTATCGAGAGAGGACGGGACGGGATTTTTTTTACTTATCTGGTGGGAAACATATTGAAGACGGGACGGGACGAGACGGCAAAATGAGGACAAAACTTGTTAGTGAAACGGGACGGGACAGGGGGTGCCCAATTTCTCAACGGGGCAGAGTTTCGTGACGGGACTGGATGGTATAGCAGTATAATGGGGGGTTTTTTCGCGACGGCACGGGACAGGATTATATTACAACGGGATTTCGTTCCACGACTGGACGAGACGGTAAATAAGTACATTTTTTCACAACGGCACGGGACACGATTAGAATATTTCACGACAGGACGGGACATAAATGATATTTTTTCACACCCAAATTGGGCGGTGGCACGATATAACAATGGGTTTTGTGCCCGGGTCAAGAAAGAGACGGTGTAACACCGCGGGGTTTTGTTTCACGACGGGACGAGACGACAAATAAATACTCTGGTACAATTATTCGACGGGACGGGAAAGTGATTACATTCTTTCACGACAGGACGAGACGTTAAAATAGAAACGATATTTATTTCGCGGTCGATGCTGTGGAGGTATTATCAGGTGGGTGATGTGGTCTGTGTTCGTTTGTGTGGTGGGCGAGGCAGCAGTTGGTGGGTGTTGATGTTGCCACTGGATGTCTAAGGGTTCATACAGATTTATGAATCATGACTGGATTATTGTTCATTTTTAACCTCCTAAACTTCACACCTCGGATAACGTAGCACTCGAATGACACTTCTCTATGTTATAGGGTCTAACGCAGAGACGTGGCAATACGCTAACTTCGCGTCAGCACTGGGGGAGCAATCACCGTAACGCGGTAACACAATATTCACGAGAAACCCTCGAATATATACACGCATTAGCGCTATGTGTAAGGTCGATCTCGTTCAGCTCCGGTACAGTAACATCATTTTGAGCCGTAGTCGGTGCTTGAACTACAGTAGCACTGTATCACAATGTTAGGATATGACCATACACGTCCGTTATATATGTATATATATATAACTAGCTAGCTAACTAACTAACATGGTAACATTAAGTTACCGTCTACGCAGCGTTAGACATGCACACCAACATCATGTTACCCTTGGAATATGTTGTTACACACAATACCCTAACTTATCGCTACCATGTTAAACAGCACTAGTAGTAACACCCAACATTATGTTATAAAATACACACAAATCTAACATGACGTATTGGCCAGCGCTACTACTGTAGCACAACCTTATTCGGACCCGCCCCTCGTCTGACTGCCTTAGGGTCGGACAACGTAACATTTAACCTACTGTACGTTGGAAGCGATATATGTTCCGTGGTTGTTCCCGCGACATCTTGCTGCAAGGGCTACCGCTGGCAAGCTGCTGCGAACCGTGTCACGGTTTCTCCCGCGGATATTGCCGAGGGACTCGCCGTGGCAAGTTCCGCGGCATATTCACAGAAAGGCCAACCCGCGGTAACATCCGCGGCAAAACCCGCGACAAGCCCCGTGGTAAATTCCGCAGCACTACCGCGGCAAAAGTCGCTGCAAGTAAAACGACAGGATCCGCGATACGTCACGCGGCAAGAGTCGCGGCAAGTGTCCCGGCAAGCGCCGTGACAAGTGTCGTGGCCCCGTGCCACGACAAGTGTCGCGTGTGAGGGGACAACTCCTGCACCGGGTGGTGCGCCGCTCGACCTTACCGTGAGGCGCGGGAGCAGAATAAGAGATAGTGTTGTGAAGTATCAGTTAAAGTTGTGAAGTCAAGGAGCCTTTTATCCCTTTTCCCCGTGACCCTGGAAAATCATCAAAATATAGTTGTAAGCAACCCACCCGGGCAGACGTACAACCCGCCGCACATTTCCGTAGGTCAATCTTCCGTTACATCAATCAGCTCAATCAAATCATTGTACGAGCTAATCCCACAGTTCCCCTGCTCGTTGCACAGTCATGATAACCTTAATCCAATCATTTCATCACTAAAAAATAAAGCATGAAGAAACCCTTCGTAAGAGACACTCTGAAAGCTCAACCATCACGGCAAAAATCTAAGCTGCAGGGGCTTCTAAAACAACGTATATCTAGAGTGCCATCATTCCGAATTCGAAATCCTCAATTTATAAAGAAAAAACATTCGGAGCCCAAGAATCAAGAAGGATAAATGCATCTACATTAGTACCCCTACTCAATATATCAGCGACAGCAGTACCAACCAACCTCAAAAAACGAAAAGTGACTCGATATCACACTCAGCGCCAAGAACCTGTCCTAAGATTGAAACCCGAAAAACCTAAAATCAGCCAAGCCAGAAGCCAGAGCTGAAAAGTCTAAAACCGAAAAATATATATATATATCAACCGAAAAATAGTCGGAACAAGAAATCAGTGTCAAAAAATCAAAATCCGAAAAAACAGAGAAAAAATACAGTGCCGAAAAGTCAACAACCGAAAAACAAAAATCAGTTAAACCCAAAAATCAGTCTCTATGGTGAATATTCCGCATATTCAGCAGTTAGATCACCACAAATCCATTGCAAGGCTACGGCGGTGGAATCTGAAAGACTCCCGCGATATCTCTTTGATTAAGAAATCCGCATGCATGCTGAATAGAGGATGGTACGTGGATAATCGACATCTCTTTTCGCCCAACCTGTCCCCTGAGGAAGTTGTGTCGCACGTTGATGTGCTTGGATTGGAGTTTGTATTAGGGTTTCGCGCAAGCTGCAGCGCATCCTGATTTTCCTCGAACACCGGCATGCAGGGCTTTTCCGGCTTCAGGGAACATGAAGCGCCAAAGCTGCCTCTGAAGCAACACTTCCTTAATGACGTCAGCAAGCGCCACGTACTCTGCCTCCGTGGTGGGGAGTGTGACACAATTCTGAGTCCAAGAAAACCAAGACACACAAGCGCCCCCAAGCGTCACTAATCCCACTGAAACTGAACTTCTGTCAACCGCCTTGCTGGCGTAGTCCGCATCAGCAAACACCTGCAAAATCAGTCCCACTGTTGTACCTCTGACGCGTTTTACGTAGGAGTGGCCCATTTCTGCTTAAATATTTTCTGAATAACGGGGCTCTTCAACCCGAAATCGTCGGAATGCCAATATAGTTTTGCGAAATGACATGTTCTTATGTTTGGACCATGGGATTGTTCATCGGGATGAAATTTTAGTTTTGCTGAAGTCAGTTTTGGGGTGAGGTATGGAGTTCTTCAAGTGAGGAGCCTCGGAACATTTAGGGTGGACCTCTATCGTAGAATGCCTCCTCTCTGAATATGAATCCCGAAGAAACTAGTTCTCACATACCCTGAAATACTAAGTGCTGCCCTTCAGTGCACTAACTTTGGTGAAGCAGAGTACCTTGCCACTGCTCTTGCGACACTGGAGATGCCTGGTCGGGTCTGGGTTGACAGCCATATCAGCGAGTCTACCAACTCGTGGAACGGGCAGTTCCCTGGTACTTCATTCTTGTCGAATTCCGCCAGTTTCGTGCCAACAGGAAGCGGAACACTCTTATCAAACATCATCTCGTATTAATCCGCCAACTGTTCAGCGAGTGTCTACTGTGAAATATTTAGCATCCCCTTCTCCCAATCCCTCTCGCAAAAATACCTCGAATACCAGCGCAACTCTCCCTGGTCCTTAATCGGGACCATTGAGTCTGAATCCCTGGCGAATTGGCCACACCTTGCCTTCTGCCTTGCTACAGACAAAAAACCATCCACATGCACTAGAAATAGTCACCACTACTCTGCCCTCATCCATCAAACGGAGCACCCATGCATCTGCCAGGCACTGTGCAAACCCTAAAGGCATCAAGCACCAAGTAAGGTGCGCATGGCATTGCTTCGATGCTTGCTTCAAACCGTACAAACTCTTGTTCAGTTTAACTATCTTTTCCGACAGCTTGCCGCAACCCTGAGGCAAACACTCGAATACTTTTTCCTCTAGGTCAGATTGCGCGAAAGCCTGCTCAATGTCAAAAAGGTACAAGTCTATATCCAGCTCGCACGCCGTCGCCGTCAACAATCGAACACTTGAAATAGCAACAGTAGGCGCAAACTATTCCCCAAAATCAATGTTTGCTCTCTGGGCATCGCCCCGCGCTACAACTATCGCCTTGGTTTTCGTGGGCCAATCATACTCATCAGCCTTCCAGTCAAACACCCACCCTGCGTTGATGCAGTTGTCCACTGATGCTAGGCTGGCTCAAACGTCCTCCCATGCAGACATCAGTAAAAGTCCCGCCCTGTCGAATCCCATGAAAGATGGGTGCCCTCCGACCGTATGACCTCCTTGTGGCTCCGTGAGACCTTAAGGTCAGAGTCGAAGCATTGCGGCAAAAAATTGGAGGCTTGTAAGGCGGCCGCTGGTCCCTCAGGGTGGTGACGATGTCCTCCCGAATGGCAAGTCACGTCGCGAACACACACGGCACCTTCCCGGGGCCCTCTGTTGGCGATGGCTCCTCGCGGTCGTTAACAGAGGATGACAGCTGCCCGCGCCCCCCAACACTCGTCGGCGTCTTGCGGCGACTTGCGGCGCCGGCCTCACGCGCGTCGGGCATCGACAACATGGCCGTCTTGTCCATCATCGACAGAAATTTGACGCTATGGTAAAGGCCTTGATCGGGGTTCCCTGGCGACGGCGGGGACGGCGGCTCCTCCGGCGTTGCTGAGTGCTAAACGTTCGGTGTGGCGGATTTCTGAGCCGTCCTTGAACGGGTACGGCTGGATATCCGTTACGGCTCCAGCGGCGGCTGGACCGGTTGAAGCGGCGGCAGTGGCTGGAGCGGCGGTGGCAGCGACGGAACCGGCGGTGGCGGTGACTGAAGCGGCGGTAGCGGCGACTGAATCGGCGGTGGTGGCGGCGGCTGAAGCAGCGGTGGCTGTGGTGGCGGTAGCTGGGGCGGCGGTGGTGTCGATTGAATCGGCGGTGGCGTCGACTGAAACGACTCGTAGCTGACGCTGAAAAACGGTGTTGCCGGCGCGGCTGCGTATCTTGATCCCCCCGCGTCCGGCGGCGCTGGCAAGGGCTTAGCGAGCGCATGGGAGACCGTCCACACCACGTCGCTGGTGCAGAAAATGCCGCCCGTCGAGGCCTTGATCACCTTCGCAGCGAACGACGGGTGGATATAGCCGCTGTTGAGAAAATAGCACGGTATCGACCGGACATCGGATTTAGTGCCGCGATCTATCCGCATCTTGCTTTCCTGGAAGAAGGGCCCCACTTGCAGGTCCGGTAGTCGCGAGCAAAACACCTCGGACGGTGACCGCCACCCAGTGCTGGCCTTGGTCGCGGAGCGGTTGAAACTGTCGACGGCCCAAAGGACGGCTTCCAGCCATAGGCGGTTGTAACGGCCTCAACATCGGGGATCCGGACAAGGTCGACGCTCAGGAGGAGGAGTCAAATCTCACGGCCAGCCACATGGCCACCCTTCATGCCTCGCCAAATCGCGCTCTCAACGATCACGTTCTCTTGCGGCTTGCCCGAGGCCGTGCACTCACGTCGGACCCGAGCAGTGCCGCAGACCTCGACGAAGCTGCGACCGGTGAACTCCCCACGGTTGTCCATACGAAACAGAGCTGTCG
This sequence comes from Postelsia palmaeformis, assembly GCA_037834295.1. Lineage (NCBI taxonomy): Eukaryota > Phaeophyceae > Laminariales > Laminariaceae > Postelsia > Postelsia palmaeformis. The sequence continues at coordinate 14,810 of JBBMHQ010059976.1, forward strand.
CCCTGTCGGCGAGGAACTTCTGGACGTACGCGGTGGTCTCCGACTCGTTTCTCACACCGTACGGCCGCATCCATCGCGAAGTACTGTCGAAGAATATGATGAGGTACTGGGACCCGCCCATGGACGCCTCGTAGGGGCCGGCCGGGTCGATGTGCACCGTCTCCAGACCTCCCCACGCGCAATGTCGTTCTCCGTGGCACCCCCGCTCGCTCGCCCTTTGCTTTCAAACAATTATATCACGCGGCTGAAGCACCCCGGCAGGGTTATACCGTGCTGCGCAGCCGTTTTCCTCAAAGGACATTCGTTTACGTTACTAACCTCAAGGTCCTTCGAATCCGACTGTACGTGCTTAAACTACCGCAGCATGAAAGGGGGTGGGAAATGAATCGGTGGACACAGTGTCATCCTGACCATCAACTAGCTGATCATCAGTGAATATGTTCATGTCTATTTTCTGCATGCCGGGGGTGGCGACCAGAGGTTTAATCCTTCTCCCTTCTTTCTCTACTCCTGGTTGCGATATCGCCGATTCTACATCTGCTTCACCTGGAGCCGAGAGGGGGGGACAAGAAGCTACTGGCACTACACCTCTGTCGGTAAGCTGGAAACGTGAAGCCTGAGATACTACGCTGTTGTCGGCGGGCAGGAAACCATCACCCGCAGTCACTACCCCTTCTAAATTTGGGTGGGAAAAGGGGCGGGAGTCCAACGCCGAGGGACTTGCGCTATCCACGGTAAAGGGGGGGGGCAGGGGAGGAGTAAGTGAAACACCAGGCCCTGAAGTATGCCCGGGCTCACCAAGCGGGGGGCTGGAACACCAGACATGGCAGCCACAGCAGTATGTCCTGCAGTGGTGGTCGGGACTGTCGGGTCCATGCGAGTCGCATACAAACATGATCCGATCGAATCACGGGGAAAGGTCAGACGGCTATCGAACAAGTGCACACCGTTCTTGTCGATGGTGATTGTTTGCCGCGCTTGGGCCTGGTGTAAGAGATTGAACCCGATATCCTCTGTCACATATACGCCCGTCACCTTTGAGCGAAAGCCTGTCTTCGAGTACATTTTCAGGTCGAGGCCACCTACTGCTGTCGCCATCATCTCCCTCCCATCACCAATCTGAACCCTCTCCTTTCCCAGGAGGAACGTCTACCCAGTTGTACACGAATCGAGGGTCACGAGTAATGTGGTTTGTGGCCCACTTATCGGAAACCCACAACTCACTACCTGGTCGACCTTCGTCACGCCCCCCAACAGTTTTACTCCCAGTCTGGCCTGCAAGCACCAGTCCAGTTACTCCTACGCTACCAACACTCGATTCCGACCCGCCTTGTGGTACGGTACGTGCTATTAAAAGATGCAGAGCACCTGGGGGAAATGCACATGCTCCGGGAGGAGGAACAGCGAATGAGGGCGGGACATGGCTGGGAGTATGCTGAAGGTGCTGTGGCGGCGGTTGTTGGTATTGCTGCGGAGGCAGTAGCTAGTGCTGCTGGGAAGGCGATCGTTGGTACTGCTGCGGGGCTCTTCCTCGTAGTAGTGCCCGTGGTTGTCATCGTGGTAGCTTCTTTTCCCGGCAGCGGTGGCAGCGTCAGGGCCATGGGCATACGGGGCGTCGTCGTAGGTGGTAGCGGCGGTGGCGACGGGGACGATGGTGGCGGCGGTGATATTTTCTTGGCCCTATGAGTGCGGCCACGGCTGCTTCCGACTCCTGGGGTCAGTCCCATGCACCGGCGGCTGATTCCCGGTTGGACGGGAAGAGTTCGGCGAGTACCGGGAATAGTCACAGCCGCCGGCGGGGGCGGGGTTCGGAGGCAAACCTCTCCCCATCCTCCCCAATGTTTGCGTGGGACTGCCCCCGTACTTTCCTATGCTGCCCCTGTCGCCAGGCCCTCTACTTCCAGTGCCCCACTGCTATGGCGCTCCGCTTCAACCGCGGCCACCCCGATTGTTGGCGTACTGGTCCTGCTGGTGGTACTACTGTGGCTACTGCTGTTGCGGCGGCGGATACTGCTGTTGTTGCTGTTGCTGCTGCTGTTGCTGCTGCGGCGGCGGCGGCGGCGGTGGTGGCGGCGGCGGCGGTGGCTGCGGCTGCGGTTGTGGCTGCGGCTGCTGCGGCTGCTGCGGCTGCTGCGGCTGTAGCTGCGGCTGCTGCTGTAGCTGCTGGTATGGCTGCTGATGCTGATGATGGTGCTGTTGGTGCTGGTGCTGCGGCTGCGGCTGCTGTTGTTGCTGCTGCTGCTGCTGCTGCTGCTGCTGCTGTTGCTGTTGCTGCTGCTGCTGTTGCTGCTGTTGCTGCTGCTGCTGCTGCTGCTGCTGCTGTCCACCTCTGTTCTCGTTTCTCCTGTTCTTCCTGCGTCCGCCTCGTGCACCTTTCCCGCCATGCTCAGCACCTTCATTGCCCCAACATGTATCGGCAACAACGAGGGCGTGTCCCGTCCTGTTCCTCCGCTCCTGCTCCCTAGACATCTCCATCTCCAAGTACACGCTGAGCCCGACATTCTCAAGGACTTAGTACGTCAACTCTGCATTGGTGAGCAAAACGTGTTTCGGCATTTGAAAGCAGAGGAGAGGTTACGCGAAAAATATTGGATAGCGTTTCCCAGGTATCAGGGAAAACCATGTTATAGGCACTAAGCCTACCTCTGAGTACACAGCCCCTCGGACATTATTCCTTTGGAATTCCCCCATCCTTCATATGAAACCTGTACCATGCCTGGGTCAGCCTGGACTTTTCTGCGGTTGCCTGGGATTGGTAGTGCCCATTAAAAGTAGGCCACGTCTCACGTGGACTACCTGCTAAAGGTACCAGAGGGGCAACTGCGGGGCATACTATCTGACTACAAAGAATGCCCCAAGCCCTGTTTGCCTTTTCCAACATTGCTGCCCCAAACTCTGCACCCCACGCCTCTCTACTCGATTATTCTAAGCCTACAATAATATGTACATTAAGCGTCTGCCAAAAGTAAGCGTCAATCTGTCTTTCAAACATCATTTTTTGCTGTCCCTCCTCTCTCTGCTTGAAGACCCATCGAAGCCTGTGGACCCTATTGCGGTACTGGTATGGCTGGTATGAAACGAGCCTGCCTGTCTGGTAGAAGTAGCTTGGTGCTGGACATGTGCTGTCTAAACCTGCATCAAGTGGGCCTGGGGTGGGCTCTTGCTGCTTCTGGCCTCCTCGCCCTGGGCTTGCAAGCCCTCCTTCCTGCCCGCTTCCTCTTCTGCGGTCGGGGTTTCATGTTCCCTGGACGCTGCCAGCTCTTGCTCTACGTGTTCCTTCACGGCTTCTCATTTAGCTCTCATGACAAAGTCAACAAGCGCTTGTCGTTCTTCCACAGACAGTGTCGATAATAAGGATAGATTAATGGCACACCCTGCGCCCGAGCCACCGTGAATAATACGCCAACACTAGAGTAAGAGGACATTCGTGCGCCGCTTGACCTTGCCATGAGGCGCGGGAACGCAAGAAGAGAGAGTTCTGTGAAGTACCAAGTGAAGTTGTGAGGCCAAGGGGCCTCTCCTCCCATTTCCCTGGAAAATCATCCAAACATACTTTTAAACAACCCATTCAGGAAAACAAAAAATCCGCTGCGTATTTCCGTAGGTCAATTAGCCTTTACATAAATCACATCAATCAGCTCAATCAGACTATGATACGAGCAAATCCCAGAGCGTGGAGCGTCGCATGGGCTATCGCGTAGAGCGTCGCGTGGAGAGGCGCGGAGAGTGTCGGGCAGAATGTCGCGTCGAATGCCGCGACAGGTTTCGCGTGCAGTGTCGCGTGGAGTACCACAGGGAGTGTCGTGGCAAGTGTCGCGGTAGGTGTCGCCGTAAATCCCACGGCAAAATCCGCGACACGTGTCGAGACAATACTCGCGACATTTTTCGCGGCACTTGCCGCGACACCCGCTACAGTAAGGCGTTTTACACTGTTGATATATATTTCACCCTCTGGTAGTAGTAAAAACCAGACGGTGTAAGGTCTTCCTGTCGGGATATTTTCAAGAGATTATTGAGTAGGCATACATACAAGCGAATCCAAGATATTAGACCCTGAGGCGAACTGGGGATCCTTGCACTCTACAAAAGTTTATCGACGAGCACCATAGTTAAGTGATGCGAGGAATAATGTGTCAGGTCGCCACCCCTTGCTACTTTGAGGGGAATGGGGGAGTAGAGCACCATTTGGCATTTCTTTTCCTGGTCATCATCGTCTGGAATGTGGCCGTTGTTCCTCCTGCGGGGCTGTCGTTGGTAGTTCTTAGGTCCTAGCATGTCTTGAATGTGTTTTGGATTTCGTCACTGCTGTGAAGAGTCAAGGAGGGTGTTAGGTTGGATCGTTCCAGTAGCGACGGTCACAAGTTGTAGAGGGTTGCGTATATCTTCGCAGGCGATACTATGAATTTAGCAGTTTGCTCATGAGGAGAGTTCGAGCACTCCGAGCTACGCTCCGCTCCTCCTCTCTCTCATCAGATCACGTGGTGGTCAGGGCATCCAGGCTCGGACTCTACTAGCAAGGACGGTACACGGAGACCCACGTCCGCGATGTTCCTCATTATTTGTTAAATTAGTGGAAGCTTCCATTCGACTTCCATTCAGCTTCAAAATAACTTCGAAAAATTCCATTCAACTTCCATTGAATGGAAGTGGAAAGGAAGCCAAATGGAACTTTTGGAAGTCGAATAGAAGGTTTGGAAGTTGGATGGAAGTAAACTGGAAGCTACATGGAAGTAGTTGGAAGCAGATGGAAACTTCCATGCACTTTCTCGAAGCTTCCATTTTGAAAGCTGGTGGAAGATTCCAAAGTGGAACCAAAGCGGAAGCTCCCACGGCTAGTTTCGCCTACTCCCATCTACTTCCACCTGCTTCCATCTGCTTCCACCTGCTTCCACCTGCCCCCATCTAGCTTCCATTTGACTTCCATTCAACTTCCATTCGATTTCCAAAACTTCCATTCGACCTACATTCAGCCTCCAAAAGCTCCATCTGACTTATTTTACCAAGGAAACTTCCGTGTGCGCTCGCAGAAGCTTCTGTCTACTCCCATATACGACGGGCTCAACTTTCTCTTGCTTAAACTTCCAATGGTTACGGTGAACTTCTTTAGGTCCCGTTTGACTTCAACTTCCCACGTAAACTTCCACCTACGCCCGTAAAAGACTCGATCCGCTCCTCCCATATGCACGATAAATTGCCACCTTTGCTTCCACCGACTTCCCTGCTTGCCTTCGAGCTTGCACAATCTTTGATCGAGTTAAGTAGAGTAGAAAATGTGGGAGTTAGAATGGAGTTTTGGATGTCGAATGGAAGTCAAATGGAAACGGATGGAACCACGTGGAAGAAGATGGGAGGTAAAGATATGCATTTACGAGTGGACGAAAGCGGCTGCGGACGTATAGTATACGAAAGAAATTTCCTTCAAATTGAACTATAGTAGAGTAGAAAATGTGGAAGTTAGACGGAGGTTTTGGGAGTTGTTGGATGGAAGTTGAATGGAAGTCGATGGAACAACGCGGAAGTAGGTGAAAGTAAGATTAGATATGAGAGTGGATACGACAGTAGAGTTCTCCGCGCTGAAGATATTTTTTTTCTGGAAATATGCTCCATAAAGAGTGGCAAACCAAAACAGGCCCCTGTTTGGCTCTCCTGGTCCCACGCGGACCTGATATCCCCCAGATGTGAAGATGGAGGTATCTGCAGACGTATAAGAAAAAAAAAAACATGGAAATTGAAAGTCAGTAGAGCAGAGTTTGGGGAAGTTAGATGGAAGTTTTGGAAGTTAAATGGAAATCGAATGCGAGTGAAGGAATTACATGGAAGTAAGTGAAAGGTAAGATTGCACATCGGAGTAGATGAAAGCGTCTGCGGGCGTAGGTGGAAGTTTCCACGGTAATACAAGAAGTGTAATGAATGGAAGTTTTGGAAGTTCAAAAGAGGTAGATGGAAGTGGATGGAAGTAGGTGAGATTATTAGGTGGAAGCTTTCCTCGTATATTGGAGTACACGAGCGTGAATGAAAAAAGTTTCTGCGGACGTCCATCAGATGAAAGTTTAAGTAAAAATAAAAGACAGGTGGAAGTGCTTAAAGCTTGTCAAAGAAATGAGAGTGAGTGGAAGAAGGTGAATATGTTATTGCATGTAGGAGTGGATGAAAGTTTCTACGGACGTATGGAAGTTACCGCAGAAAAACATGATGAAACGTTTTTTTTATATTAATAGTTGTATGGAAAAGCTTCCAATTACAAAATTCTATTTTCTTTTATCCAAACTGTCATGTGCTTCCACTTCGGCCTTCATCTTCTTCCATTTGACTTCTAGTACTTCCAGTTGACCTCCATTCAACTTTCATGTGGGATTCTTCTGCGAGTTGACATTTCATTGGGAAGTCAAATGAAAGTCAAAAAGAAGTTTTGGAAGTAAAATGGAAGTCGATTTCCACCTGTTTACCAAATAATGAGGTGTGTCCCACACGACCGGCACGCATACCATCACGAAAGCAGCCGTCACTGGCTTTTGCGGTGTTGGGGAGTTGTATGCCCTTCATGAGGTATGGCCCCTGCAATTATCAGGGACGCGGTTTCAAAGCTACGCTTCACCTTTTGCCAGACAGTCCGGGGAGACATGGCGATCGTTGATCTTTGTATGATATAATGAATGGTGTTTTTAGGTTCGATTGCTATTTTCCCACTGACTGCATGTCCGCGAGTGGTCACTCTAACAGCACCACAGAAAGTAGGGTCTGGCGCGTTTCCTTCTGTGTTCACGACTACCGCGCGTTACGGCGCAGGCAGCAATCCAAACAGCAGCCGTTGTATGTAGTCCGTAGCCACGACTTGGTTAGTTATAGGAACGGTGGGGTTATATGCTGTAGTTCAGTTTGCACATGACATGTATGTATGTGTGCGCCTTCTTCGTCTCTTTCTTGTATGTTTAGGCGGCAAGCGTCGCGTTCTTCCAAGCCGAATTTTGACTTTATTGCTTTTCCGACCTTCGTAGGACTCCAGCACCTGTGTGCCATCACGGACTCCTTGGTTTGAGAATGAACGCTAGAACAACAACAACATAGACAACAATGATGGCCGAAAAAAAAAAACGGTGGCTAGGTTTGAGGGCGGGATCTTAATATGTTGAACCGGCAAATTAGACAGAAGGCCCGGAAAACCTGCAGTGCAGGAGATCTAAGTGTATACCAGGTATCGCATAATATAGCACCTGCCCCCCGACCCCTCATAAGAACACCGGAAAAATGACCCCGATCCTATTTATGAATAGTATATTTATTTGCTTTGAGAAAGGGTGGGTCCCACGCGAACTTCAGGTTAAACTTACGTAGCCGCTCCTAATTTGATTATGTTTTCGGGAATTTGTAGTTTGAGGCTGGGACTATTGTGAGACTCTTCCTTATTATGGGGGCGCCGTTACTGTCAGTGCAGAGGGCAATGAACAGCTTCATGCCGGTAGAAAAAAAAAAAAAATGGCAGAGGGGAATTAAGCTCACAAGGTACCACAAACAAACGCTGTATGTATGCATCTATCATGATGATGTACGAAGCATGGGTAAATAAATGTACAGCAGCAGTAGTAGGTCGATTGATGTAACTGCCATACTTATGGGGAAGAGCTTGATTTCAGCCAATCGGATCAGACCCGATCGAGCAATAATGGTTGGCCCTACAAATAGCCCCTTCTTGCCTCGTACACAGCAGTGGGTGCCAACCATTTACTCGGGGGAAGAGGTGAGCTCTACTGGCGCTACGATAGTGCTGCTGCCTGTATACTTACTGCTGCTGTTGTCTATATTATAGTATTATAGTACAGCAGCAGTGCAGTACGCGAGATATTACTAATAATAGGTGTCAAGAGTTGGGGGTTCATCATTTCAGGCTGAGACTTGAATATATTTTAATGATGAAATACAGCTATTATTAGCAAAAAAAGGCATTTGCGCTCAGCTGGGAAGGCAACTCTAAATCCCACCAGCATAATACATACTACCAAATTTTTATCTTGAAAAGTCTGTTGGTGCCCAGCGTTGACGTCACAATTAGCCGCGAGCCCTAGCCAAAATTATAGATTATTGATCGATGTCTCGTACTGTATTAGGCCGGGTTTTCAGAGGATTACGGGGGACCATAGCGGAATCCGACGCAAGTCGACGAGGGAAGAAGGTGCTGAAATCTTCTCGCGATAAGAATGCAAGACAAGTACCGTAGTGGGGAGGAGGGAGAAGAGCCTACTTAGTGACCCCGGATCTGAGTTACGACTGAAGAGGGAGAGAGAAGAAGGGCGAAGATAATAAATGGGATGGACAAAAAAAAAAAAAGTGAACAGGACCAGCTATTGTTGGTAAGAATACCGAAACATATAGGTATTATATGTTCGGTAGGTCCTGTTTAACATGGCCACCCGTAATATCATTAGTAACGGTTGCAAGTGAGTACAGCTTTTTAACATCCAAAACGGACTCCAAAACAAACGACATCGTCAACAAACCGGATCTCGTCAAAAAATAAGTCCGAGCGGCTTCATTCAAACACGCAGAGGGAGCTAGCTCTCCCTGTACAGAGGGAAAAGCTTAAACCGTCACACGCAAACTCATCGATCATCGCACGTAGTATGTTGACGAATTTGACGGGTGTTTTCCAGCGTGTTCATTGTACATACATATAAAGGCCGAGATTATTGTTCATAACAGTGTATGTATTATTACTGCAGTAACTAATGCATTGCTTCGTATATACCAGAAATGCCGTACGCAACGCCTCATACATAGGGCTGCCTCCCTGATCCCCCTGGGACCCAACCGGCTCATCACACAACCCGCCTGATCACCTCGCCTTTGAGTTTCCCTTGCCATGCTACGTGCACCCACCAACCAATTTACGGAGGGGCATTGTGCGCCCGCTTCTTTTACAGTAGTAGTAGTGGTAGTAGTGCAACAACTAAGTGAGAGGGGCGTTCTCGTTACCATACGTCGTGCTCTGTTATCGAACTTGCCAGCAACACGGCCATACTGCCACCCCCGTCCCCGGCGGTAAAAACGCCATCCATCCCAGAAACTGACGAGATATGTACGTACGCACGCGAAAGTTGCCTCCCTCCGCCCGCCATCACGATCAGTGGAGAAGGGTGTACGAAGCAATGGTCGAAAAATCGCGACGAAAAAGCACATCCGCACGAACGACCGACCGGCCCACCGACCGATCAGCTAACCGATCGACCGACCGATCGATCAGCAGAAACACCGATTGGTCCATCTAGAGAACAGCAAACAACCACACTCCAACAACCAACTGCTACTTACTGCTGTACTATGATAACACCACCCCTTCCTTTCCCGCCCCGTCTTCCCGCCCCGCTTCCTACTCCGACCTACTCCAAGACCGACGCCTAGACTCATCGGCCCCCCTGCCCTCCCTCAGTTTGGACAACTCTAAGACGCGACGGACGGGAGCGCTGTCATTCAAATCTGCTTGCAACGCCCAAGGAAGCTACAAATCGTAGGGAGCAGCCCCCCCCCTCTGCCCGACTCGGCTGGAGTGCGAGCCACAGCAGCAGCAAGTAGCAGTGCCCATCCGCAACGCTCAGCGTTCCGAGTCCACCCACACTAGGTGCAGCGGAAGAGTCAACCCCAAAGTGCGCCGCGTCAAGCCCCCCAGACATAACGTTGAAGTTGTGCCTGGGGCAATCCGTTCGGTTTTACCGCCGACGCCTGAAGTACCAGCAGCCCATTGATCGGTCGGTGTGGCGAATGAGAGAACCGTCCGTCTCTGCCGCGCCCCAAAAACTCTCCGTGTTCAAGGACCGATAGATTCAACGATCAATCAACTCCACCTCTACTTTTTGTGTTCCAACACTTTTCGCGCTGACCAAACTCACGCTTCCCCCACTGACTGACTGCGACGGCAACAATCGTCTGTGTCACCAGAAGAAGCAAAACATCGAGTAGCACAGCGAAACTTACAGCAGCAGTAGTTGATGCCAAAAAAAACTGTAGCACCAGAAGGTGAGCGAAGATATGCTTGGAAGATATGGAGATGCAGACAAACGGTGCCACATTCCCCTCCTCCTCAACGTAACTGCTTGGGCAGGACAGTGGAAGGGACAACCAAGCCAACACTTCTATACTTAAACCTGCACAAAAGGGGCAGCCCCGCAACGAAGTGACACAAAGCAGAGCGTCAAAAGGAGGCACACAACAAAGCCATAACCACCCTAAAAGCCTCCCATCGCCTCCCTTGCCACATACACACCCGTTCGCACGGGCAAAAAAAAATGATTTGTATATCAAAACTCAACATAAGATAAGAGGGAACGAAGGTGCGGCGGGATGGGTTCGGCAACACCGCCGAAACCAAACCGATTACCTTCCCACCCTCCCGTCCTCACGCACTCACCCAATATACTCTTCTGCGTAGTTCCCGAAATGAACCCCCAGCTTATCCCGCCTCAACGAAAAAAAAAAGAAGTTATCATGCTTTAATGCCACCATGGGCCATTATCCCCTCCCTTCCTCTTCAGAATCGCGGCAACCTCCGCTTCAAGCACTACCTCCACAGCGCATCGCGCAAGAAGCAAAGCGGCGCGAGCGGTAAAAAAACCCTCATATTACGCAAAAGGTCAGTAACGCCCAACGGTCATGGACAAGTTCGGTCCAATCAAGAACAAGAAAAATGGTTGCTACATACGTACGCTGGCACGATCCCATTTTTCGATATATTTTTATGGAACTCACAATACAAAACAAGAAAAAATGTACCGCGTCCCCGGCGGTATCCATTAATATGCTTAGCGCCTGCTGGAGTACAGCGATGCACGTGTCCTTCTTTTACTCACGCGACCCGAACGGCTCGCCCCGACTTTCGCCCCCTCGGCGTCGAGTTCGCATCTTCGCTAGAGTACCCACCGCTCCTCGGAGAATCGCGGGCGGCCACCCTGGGCGACCTTATCACGCGGGGCGACTCCAACGGCGCGGCGACCGCAGTTCCCGATTGAGGGGATGATCTGCCGGCTCTCGGGGACCTATTCGCCTTGCGGTCGCCGCTGCCGCTTCCGCCGCCGCCACCGCCGACAACGCGGCTAGCCCCCGACAGCGGTGGGACAGTGGCCCCGAGAGACCTCGCCGCATTCATGGTCTTGACCCGCGAGCCAGGCCGAGGGAAGGACATCGCGGGCTCGACCACCGACATCCTGCCGGAGGCAGGGGACAGGGCCACGGCAACAGCG
>JBBMHQ010059977.1:0-15306 GCA_037834295.1 Postelsia palmaeformis
ACCCCCCCCCCCCTCCCCCCTATTTATTATGTATAGGTTGGGTTGGCGTCGGTTGGCAACGACACTGCAAAACATGCCGCTCACAAGTTCAGCTGGACAACCAGGGTACCGTTTTTTGGGGGGGGGGCGGTCGGTCGCAGCTGGTGGTCGAGTTGGATCATGTGTGCGGGGTGGAGAACCTTTCCTCCGCTCAAGGGGAATGGTCGTATAATGTGGTGTATATGGTAAGGCACCCAGGAGGCAGTTACATAGCACTCCCACTGCTGTCTCTGGAAGTGGCCGCACCGGGAACTAAATCAACTCATTGAAGTTGTCATCCACATGCAAGTCCGCCACACAAGCGGTTCTTAGTACGATGCAGATCACCCTTATCGCGACTCGCCGAACACCTCACGGTGCTTCGCGCTTGGTGCAAGTAATATCTGCATGGTCGGTGAAAACCGATTTGCTCCGTCCCGGCCTTGTAGGAATGCGAGGGTCTATGGTCATACGACTACGGCCATGGGTGATACCGAATACATCCCCGTCCACGACTGCGCTGAGATAGCGTGGCGGGTATGTCGAGTACAAACGTTATGCAAGTAAAATACAGACCATCTCAAGAACCAACCAAAACGAAACACAAAACAAAAATATAACAGATCGAATCAAAGGAACCCAACCAGACCCAACCAAACCGAATCAAACGAAACTAAACGAAAACACACCGAACCGAAACAGAACAACCCAAGCTCAAACTCAAACCCAACCCCCCACCCCCCGATGGACCACCAGGTCCAGCTGGTGACGAACGTCTTCCGCAAGACCAGCAGTGGCTGGCGGCTCGCGCGGCATCACGCGTCGGACCGAGACGTCGCCACCCCGAAAGGCTCCTCTGGAGGGCCTAATGTGTCGGCCGTGCTGGGCGGCGGCGGTGGCGGCGGCAAGCAGTCCCGCGACGGGCAGTCGGGGAACAGCCTTCTGTCACACTTCGTCGACGAGAACGGACAGGTTACAGAGCTCTCGGCGAGGATGTTCCGCGTCTCCGACGGGGAGATAACGTGAGCGATATACTTATACATGATGACATAATCGCAAAGGTGTATTTATCGTGGCAGGGCATACAATCTGGGGGTACCCGAGTACATACCCGAGCAGGGTATATGCCATACCTGAGCAGGGTAGATGCTATCTGAAGGTACCCGGGTGCATACCCGCCCGAGCAGGGTATACCTGGTATGCAATATGAGGGTACCCGGGTATATACTCGAGCAGAATATATACCATACCTGAGCAGGGTAGATGCAGTCTGAAGGTAGCCGGGTGCATGCCCGCCCGAGCAGGGTATACCTGGTATACAATATGAGGGTACCCGGGCACATACCCGAGCAGGGATGTACAACCTAGGGTACCCGAGTATATACCCAAGCGGAGCTTATACTCTTGAGTGTACCGAGGTACATACTCGAGCAGTGTATCTACTCTAGGGTTCTCGGATACATGTCCGAGTTTGACCAAAACACCAGATCTGGTACCCGCGTACCCCAGGGCATATGCTAGTATACCCTGCTATACACACACTTGCATGGTGTTTGCCGGCACATGCTTTTTCGTTTTATGTTTGTTTTTTGTCGGCGCTGTTAGTTTCCAGTCCCAATTCGCGTTTTTTTGTGTTCGGCGGCCTCCTGAACAAGCCGTGGCCACGGAGGTGTCTTCCCTCTTCGCCCCCGACACATTTACTTATTGCCTTGTATTTTTTGTTGCGCAGAGCGTTTGTTCGGCATTCTCGTTCCTCGTCGCTGTCATCGGACTTTCTGCCAATTCACGCTGTCTTGCTTTGAGCGACCGAAGTTTCACTGGTGTCTCTGTAGCAGGGATCCAACCCCCGAACTGCAGCCAGTGGGAGGGGCAGTCTAGTTAGCATGGGTTAGACTACCCAACCCCCAATATGATCCCGAGTAGTAAGATGTTCCGATTTAGGGTTTCCAGGGTGCCTTTGGGGTTGGGATTTCCAGGGATTCCAGGGGGCCTTCGGAGATATAGGGGTTCCAGGGTGCTTTGTGGGTGAGATTAGAGATATAGGGTTACAGGGCTATATTTGTTCAATAACGTCAGTCATAGGGCGGACGCATTAATCACTTTCGCCCACCCGTTTTAGTGAACCCTCTGAGGGCAAAGACTGCAGTCCCGTCTCTGGGGATAAACCAGTCAAATTGTAATGTCCCCATCAACGGGACTGCAGTTTTGCTCTAAAAGGGTGAAGCCGCTCGAGTGCGCTAGAGAGTAGCTCGGGGCGTTAGAGGGGACCCTCGACCCTCCGGAATGCGGTGCCGACGAAGGTGTCCGGTACAACAGCAGTATTTATCCTTCGGGGGCATGGCATAGCGACGTAGCGAGACCTAGTGACGACGAGTGCGCTCTTATCAAGCGTCTAGGAAGAGCGCGTGCGGCATTACAAGCTTCACCATCATCACCTTACGCGTGTGTTTTACAGCTCGGTATGGTGGAGTTCGGACACACGCTCTATGATAGTCTATGGGTCTATTAGCCTAAAGTCCATTAGTCTATCAGTCTATTGGTCCATCAGTCTATCGGTCTAGTATTCGTAGGTTGCCTCGTCCGGCGGATACTGCAATCGGCATTTTGTTCCGGCAATAATTCCCTCTATACTATGCCTGGTATAAGCGAAGCCTCAAAAAGGGGTCAAGTTTTGTTTTCATTTTTTTGTCCTCGGGCGGGCGGGTAAAATATAGCTTAAGGTCACCACACCCCGACATCTACATGTTTCGTGTGCCATTTTTAGCTCACTTGTAGAACACAACGGGGCTGGCGTGGCACTGGTGTCGGGTATATAGATGTTGTGCTTGGTATGGATGGAGGTCCAACGGGATGACCTCTCGTGGCAACATACAGGACTCAGCTCATATTCGTTTGTCTTGCGCAGGTTTGTTGTAGTTGTGCCTTTTCGTTTCTCATTTCCTCGGGGTAGACTATCTGACTACTGTAGACTGATGCCAATGAGCTGTATTATGTACCTGTAGAGTGTTATCAACGATAATGTATACACCAACACTACAGAAGAACACAAACAGAAACAAGAATATAAATAAATACTCACGGAACAACAACAGCAGTAACAAAACAAGAACAATACCAAGCAACGAAATACGAGCAACAGCAGGCAGGAGCAATAACAAGGATAGGCACAGCTATTAATATAACATCATCGGAACAACATCAACAAGAAAATAATACGAACAACAGGAGCAGCAACAACAATATTAACAACAGCTACACTTCTTGATTACAACTGCAGCTACAACTACAACTAGGTATCTAAGAGGCAACCGGCGTCGGTCGAGCTTGCCTTACTTTGTTGCTTTTTCTTCTTCCGATAATATACTACTAATGGGGGTGCACATACATGCCCTCAAAAATGGAAAACCGTGCCAGGGTGCCGACCAACATCACGCCTTTCTCCCCGGGGTAACTCTTTTTTATCGTACGTACTACATACAGTACGTAGCACCCACAGCTGTAAGAAGGGGAACGCTAGTCCAGGGCTGCGTTTCTTACTCGAGAATGGGTGTGTTGTATACGAAAGTCGTGTGGAACGACTCTCGAATATCTTATTGCTTGTGATCCTCAGCCTGGTTTTCTTGCTGCAGTGCCTGTTTTTGTTAGTATACAAGTTGTCCTATACTGCTGCACGGTACCAGGGTAGCTGATACCTGGTATATACGCCACCGCTGCTGTGTGCCTGTTTCCGACGAAAAATAGTTTTGTTTTTCTACGAGCTACCATCAATAGCAGCAGCACCGTGTTCATCCATTTAGTATTGCAACCCACGCGATCGACCAAACATTTGCTGCCGTCAAGATCAATTCTTCAAATAAGTCCAAAATTTGGGCCAACAGAATAAGGGCCAATACGCCTCACTCTCTCTTACAACATACCACGGTATTTTCTCGCTTCGGTTCCTGACCTCTGTTGAAGGTAATAAAAGATATTACTGTACCAAGTATGACATTTTGGGAGTGTGGCAACGGCGAATTTCGAAAAACTCGCCGTGACGGACGGGCGCTTGCCAAATAGCCCGCAACCGCGAAACCTCATTGAAATTCTAGAGCTAGCTTGAAAAATTGCAACCCGCCGCAATTTATCGGTGTTTGTTGTTTCGGAGTCAACCGTGCTCTCGGACCAACTCCAGTAGATTCCACCCCCATTTCAATCGGTCAGCACCTCTACCCTGATCCCACTCGGACCTGATCCCATTTGGCACCCCGCTCCCACTTAGTGGTGCATAAAGATAACTAGCCCTCCGCAGGAGCTGCCCGAGGCCGAGAGCGCGAAGCGCGAACCGCAATCGATCGGGTTGTGTTTATAACTCTGCAGTTCTAGGGTTGCAATTAGCACTGCCCGTATTTCAACCGTAGCTGCTGCACCTGGTTGTTTGTAGTGTGGATACGTCAGCGCCCTGTGATAACATTTGATGAATATGCGCGTCCGTGAAAGGTGCTCATTTGTTTGGTGATGGACGGACCCCATTGGGCGTGTTTGTTTGCTAAAGTGAGAATCATCTTCTCCTTTCCCGTTCTTGTTGGAGATCAGGCCGGTCGATATCTCCGACCTGAACATCGACCTGACCGACGGCAATGGCGATGACGATGACGACGATGAGGACGAGATTACTATCGACGCCTCGGTGGAGGACGAAGACATCGACAAGATCACGGGCGGCCGCGATGGCGGTGGTGGTGGGAGCAACCTCCCGCCCTATCTGCGCAAGCTTATCCAGGACAAGGCGAGTGACGCATGTTTTAACCGGGGGTAGGTGGGGGGGTTGGGAGGTTGGTGGGTACGTGAGTAGCGCAGATACGGGTAGGTAGGACAGTATGCAGGTAGGTGTGGTTCCAGGTACCGGTAGATACTAATGTGTACGAAGCAGTTAAAAGTAAGGTGCACAAGGCGCTTCGCTCCGCCGGCGGCCTACGCCGCCCGCTACGCTCGCTCAGGAAGAAGAATAAAAGTACACCAAAATTACGTGAAGCGGGAGAAGGCCGATGATTGAATACATATTTTTGATGATGATTGTTGTACTGTAGTTGCAAATTGGCGACTTGATAATGCCAAGAGTCACATACATGCCGTACGTTACATACCACAGGTAGGGTTCTTATTCTCTGGTTTTGATATGTTGTACCAGGTATGTCCTGATATATCTAAGAACGATAAAACACACGGCGCAGCAGCAACACCGCAAAAACAATGCAAATGAAACCGAAAATTCCGGGAAGAAGAAATAATCCCCCTCCCCTCTCGTGTAATGATATTGTCTGCCCCTGGAACACCTTGCACCAGTCAAAAAAAAAATGAACAGCAGAGCTCCTCTCTCAGCCTCGTACGCCGCCCGCCCCTCTCGCGATCACCTCGCCACCGGTTCGGTCCGGGTAAATCTTTCCTCTCTGTCATAGTCATCCCCATCGCTCGCCCCGCGTGAAACCCGGTGCTCACCGTGACCCTCGTTCGCCAGCTCGACAATGATGGTACTCAGACGGCGAACGTGTCCGTCTATACTTGAGCTTGGTTCGCAAAAATGAGCATCGCTTGAATTTTAGCTTGCTATCTCGAACGACCCTTCTGGGCTCGTACACACTCAGTCTAATTTTTCAGATGGAGGCCAGACAAAACCCGTTCATGCTTCCCTTGTGTCTCGAGGCACACACGACGCCAAGCCACGAAAACGGCGACCGCGCTCTTTGCAACCCCCCCTCTACCCGCCAGCATCCGCCAACACTGGTGTTGCAATGGGGTCTAAGGCTTGAATTGACACACGACACGAGATCGCGAACGTGGAAGTGTGGTGAGCTCAAGCTTTATTTTTGTCAATCCGCCGGAGGATTGAAATAAAAGAGAAGGAAAAAAAGAAGCCGACACCCGCGACGGCGCCGGGCTCGTCCGCGTTGCCGTGCTCCGACTACTTACACGCACACGAAACGAAAGAAGAAAACAGGAAAAAAGGACTGAAAGTGCTAAATAAATTACAACGAGCCGGGTGCAAAAAAGCGAAAGAGAGCCTACCAAACCGCTGAAAAAACAAAATCGGCGTCTCCTTTTTCCGAGTTTTTTTTGTTTTGTTCCGGGAAAAAAGTGTGGCACGAGAAGCAAGTTCGCCAAGAAAGCAAAAGACACGAAGAAAGCAAAGATCGCAGAAGCGACAAAAAATATTGGGAGACTCGCTGAGCGTAAGGCAGGTTCTTATGATCAAGTGATTTAAAGGCGAGGCTAAACGTAAGTATGTGTATAGATAAGTCGGCAAGACATATCAGGTAGGTAAGTAACCCGCGGCGGCGCACGGGTTGCTTGGGGCTGGTTTAAAATTGCGGGAAAGCATTTGCGAGAGGCGGGGGGGGTGGCGGCGATCATTGATATCGTAGCTCGTGGCCTTGGTTTACCGTTGCTGAAAAGTCCTATGTCGTCCTCGTTGGAAAGGCTCTTTGTCGCCAATGCATACGCGCCCGAGTCGGGCCAACAAAACTCGAAGATTTGGTTTCTACCGCCCGCAGAGCCTCTGCAGGTATTTATACTGTGCTGCAGCACATCACCAGGGCATTGAAAACTAAAGCCCATGTGCAGAGTTGGCGTCGGTTTATAACGACACTGTAAAGCATGCCGCTCACTACGTGAGCTAGACACGCAGGGTACCGGTTTTTTTTTTTGGCGATCGGTTACAGCTGGCGATCGAGTCAGATAATGTGTGCGGGGTGGACAACCTTTACTCCGCACAAGTTGAATGATCGTATCACGTACCGGCAGTGTTTGTTGACGTTTGGTAAAGCACTCAAGAGGCAGGCACATACTATTAATACCAGGTACCTCCTGTCCCTGGGAATGGCCACACGCGAAAGTAGGTTAATTCATTGAAGCTTTCATCCATGTGCAAGTCCGCCTCACAAGCGCTTCTTAGTACCAGGTAGGACGCAGCTTGCGACTCGCCGAACACCTCACGGCGCTTCGCGCTTGGTGCAAACAATGTGTGCTTGGTCGGTGAAAACCTTGTGCTCCGTCCCGACATTGTAGGGATGCGAGGGTCTATGGTCATACGACTACGGCAATGCATGATAATTAGTACATTCCCCGCTCCCTCTCGCTCCCCCTCCGCCCACCCACCTACCCCCTCCCCCCCTTTCACCTTGACTTATTTTCGTCTGGACTTGGCAAGACTCATACTAGGGATGAAAAACTTTAAAACTCTTGAAAGTCAAGTACAAACTCAAATACCCAACTGACTAAAACGATTTCGTTGAAACTTTTCTTGACGAAAAAACGAGAAAGGTGAAGGAAGCAGTGAGCAAGACGGACCTGAAGGCCATCATCAGGCGCCGCGATGGTACCGACGCCGGAGGGCCGAAGGACGCCGGGGCCGACTGGGAGTTCAAAGATGGCATTCTTGTTTCGGGAGGGGGAGGGGACGGATGGGGTGACAGTCGGCGCAGTCGAGAAGGCGGCGGAGGTAGGGGATCTGGGTCTCGGAAGGACGATGGTGAGGATGACGAAGATGAGGGCAATGTAAGGGAGTCGAGGGAATTGACGAGGGAGACGGTGGATGCTGTGAGGAAACTAGCGGCGGCGGGGATGATCGAGGACAAGGAAAAGCGCTTGCTTTTAGCGGACGTGATTCGGTGAGTGTGGGTGCAGGGGGTGGTGGGTGATCGTGACGGAGTTGATGATGTTCATGATTGTGGTAGTGGTGGTTTAAATGGGAATTACGTTCCCTCCCTTTCATTTTTCGTCGTGGTGATAATGGAGATAACTGCCATGGTCATGGTAAGATCGTTGCGATAAGGATGATAACGGAGATGGTGATAATAGTGATCAGGATTGTGATGATGGTGAGAATGATTGATACAGTGATGGGAACCAGGACTCGACGCACGCTGCATACGGGAGCTCGATACAAGGACCTATGACAGCTCGATCATCAGGCCGGAGGCGAGAGGTTCGATTAGTTAGACCCTACCATACGAAATGCTATTGAACAGAGTTGTCCTAACTTGCAGCCGAACGAATTGTGGGCAAAAAAAATACCATGACCATCACACCGTTGCACAACCTCCACACGTGTTTCGAAAATCGATTTAGCGATGTATCTTCTCCAAGCGTTTTTGTTTTATATTCTTTGCACCCGCCCCCCCTACCCGTGCGACTTCGTTTGTTCAATGCAGAAACGCCTCGTCCGATGGGCCTTCCATCACCGAAGTGGCGTTTGAGGTGCTGGTGGGAGGCGGCATGGGGCGAGAGTTCGACCCCACGTGGTGCGAGGAGTTCGTCGATCAGTGCAAGGCTTTCGCTATCCAGCTGGCGGATGAGCAGAGAAGGTGATCCTGCCCGTCTGTTGTGCCTTGCGTGTGGCTCGTGCGGGTCGTGCGAGTCGTGCCAGTCGTGCTTACCATGCAAGTCGTGCGGGACAGGCATGTCTGCTGCGGGGGCAGACACCATTGAGACCCTGGCCTTCGATGCTTGTAGGGTATCACATCGCGCTATATTTCCCATGACCCCGACTCTGTCGAAAATATTTGCGAGAAACACATCTCAACCGACCCCCCCCCCCGTCCCCCATACCACACTCCCCGGCCGTCCCCTCTCGCCCACAACGCCCTCCCTCCACGTACGAACTCTTTCTTTGCGTTTTGCTTTTTCAGCCAACGGCGGCGGTGGTGGAAGTTCTGGGCGAGGAGGTAGCGTGTTCGCACTCTCTCCTGTTCCCCCATCAAAAGAGCTCCCGATTTTATATCTCCTGCTTTTTCCGCGCTTTTTTCGCGAGAGAGGAACAAATCGCCAGGAGACTGTCGTTTCGGGTGCATCACTGCCTACGTTCGCCTCTGTATACTTAGTTTTAGTGTACGGGGTTGTCAATCAACTGGTAAAACCGCGGTCTCCTATCAATAGCATCTTTGGAGGGGAGAGGCTGAAAGCGCTTGGGAGGAAACATAGACTTGCACAGCACTGCGAGCGCATGAGGGCAGAACGGGTGGGGCCGGGCCTGGCCGGCGCGGGCAGATAACGAGAGAATGGGAGGGTGCGGGGAGGTAATGTTAGTTCGTTGATTTTCTGCCAAACTTATCATAATCGTACTTCAATTTTCATGCCAGATGATGGGGGAAGTGCTTTTCTGGACTTGAAGGGAAGAAAATATGAAGGATATTGGAAGTCAAGGAATCGGCCACGCGACACAGCCCGACCCGCTGGGTCAAGAGATACCTGGTTATCGAAATTTGTGCCCGAGCCACGGCGCAAGGAGTTGCGCGACACTACTGTACATACTCGTACTGTCGCACGCCCACGCTGCATTACCTACGTAGTTGGTGAGACCACGCTTGCCGTGTTTTGGTCGTTTGTACCTGGGTCTCTGAAGGGTCAAGCCTCTGGCTTCTGAAAGAAGTTGTCACAATCTGATTTCGACGCGAGGCGAGACGATGAGGGGTGGGGGACAACATGAAATTCTTGGCTTCTACTGGAGGTGTATCATCCTACCTGAGTCCTCCATGAGGTGGTATACAAGCCGTAGCACGCTTTAATCGAAGCATCACATCACACGCAGCTTGCGAATATGAGTTCTGACTATATCCTCGAACTCACACGCGCAATCGAAGTATCACATGCAGCTTGCAAATACATTCGACGAATCCTCGATATCACATCACAGCTACGGTGTATTTCTAGTTTGATAGAAAGATTTCTCAAAATTTGACTCGGGGGGGGGCGGGGACGCTAAACGTCAACCTTGGCCACCGGAGTAGTCGTAGGGGCGATGTCTTCGAGTTTGCGGACTGGCTTGTGCAAAATTGAACTAACCCTATCACCTCCTTTGGGACTTGAGCGGGAAATTTTGACGATAAAAAGTGACGATTACAGCAACGGCCACTGCGCGATTAGGGGATGATACAATGGTTGGTGTCCGAGTTGCAATGGTTGAAGACAAGGAGTCGTGAGGCACGGGCGCAGCATGATCCTACCCGTACTGCTGAGCGCTCACGCTGCTCCCTGGCGGTTGCCAGCACCAAAGTTATCATTGTTATGGTCTCCATCTCGGGGTCCCAAGGGGGTACTAGCATCGAGGCATGACCAGAAATGCGCAGGGGGTTATAAGGTGAGGGTAGAGGGGGTGTTGACCCTTCGACATATGAGGACGGGCCGAATCACCCTACGTCAGCACGAGTGAAAGGTCAAATACCTGGTACATAAATTACCAACTCAGCGTGAAGAGCACCGAAGTGAAATAAGCACTGACTGCTAATGGCGGTGTTCTACACCAGCAAAGTAACAGCGTTCGGTATGTCCCAAGATCCATATCCACATAGGAAACCTGGGGATGTACCCCGGATGTCCCCTGACAAACACAGACTGCTCGCGAAAATGGGTATCAATGGGTGATTGGTTGGTGGGTGTCACGGTAGAAGGGTATGACTCCTTGGGGGCTTCAGATGGAAACCAAGTCGGAAAATTGTGACGATCGGTCACACAATCCAACCTGGGCCACTGACGTCGAGGGTATGGCCAATCTGTAATCTATATGCGGTACGACCGCATAATGGTGATATTTTACTCCCTGCGGTTGCACACTCATACTCTAACGTTATTGTGGTACTCGCCTTGAATGGCCTTACCCCACCTGCTATCATTACACCGCTGTAAACGCCTTAGAAGAACGCGCTCACTCACTCACTCACTCGTCGCTTCATCAATTCACCACTCAAGTACCTTGGGAGTATCGTCCAAAACCGGCGTTTCGCTCAGCTCTACGTCGTGAATTTGTCTGGTGGGTATGCCCCGGCTCCATGATGGGTCAACAGGTATGTATGCGCTTTCTTCATTACTCGCCGCACATTTTTGTATCCTTAATCTCCAGCTCAATTCGCACGACCTTTTGCACTCAGCGGCGCTCCGGACAAGCCGTGGACACAGGCATCTTCCTTTCTTCCCCCGGTACATGCCTTCAATTTTTTCACCCGAATGTTGCAGCATTCTCATTGTTCGTCGATGTTCACCGAATTTTACAATAGGTCCAACTATTCCCCAGTTTACTGGAGTGCTCTATAGCGGAAAGCCCTACGTACGCAATGTATCCGGTTAAAAATATATATTTGTCCTGGTTTTAGTTTAAAACACGCATACGAAGTGAAGGCATGGTATCTAACTGTTGTGATCTCCTTGGGTTCACCATGTTAAAGCTGGCCTAAAAGGGTAAAAATCCATGCTACTCGCCTTCGATCCAGTCTGCACTCATTGTAGGTTCAGCTAGGCACTCACAGAGCTTCCTTTTGTAATTGTCCGTCTCCTGGGCTCGTATATCGCGAGGGTAGAATGTCCTTTTCTCGTAATGTGACCATACCAAGATCCAGGCGAATACAAAACGAGTACCAGGAATTCGAGCATCCACTGTACGATAGGATGCGTGTGATGCGAGTTTCATCCAAGCACACCAATGATACGTGACATTGGTCCATCTTTCTTTCGTTCGTCTGAGTCGTGTTGAGTGAACACGTAGTAGGGGCTTTGCCCTGACCTCCAAGACACCAATTCCGCCTGTTTTCGGTTTCAGTAGGTTAGGAATCTTGGGATATGGTTGATCATCGCCCCCTTTCCACAAGAGTGTATCGGTGAGTGTCTAACCGCTTGACCCCCACTCTTATTCTAGGCGCTCCGAGCATAACTACAGTAGTATCAGATATCAGGTAGCTGCGACACATCAATCGTATTCACCGCGCCCGGCCACGCTCGCCGTAACATAACTACTGGGGCATACAGTACGGCTGTAGTTCAATGGAGTCAAGACTTACGTAGGCTACTCTATAATAGTCAAATACGCGTAAATTAGAAAATTGAACGTATGCAACAGACTGAGCCATTGAAACAACCACGCCATCACAACAACAGCACCCACCCGCAGTAGCACCATTGCCACCCAGAGCAGTAACAGTACCAGCAACGTCATCGAGCAAGCCGGGCGTGGCCGGGGGAAGTGACAGCATCTCTCTATCGTCCGGCTACGTATGAAAGGAGAGTTCTGCTCGGGACAGGTATGCGGGCCGAAGGGGTGGGAGACACATACAAAAACTTTTGTCTCGGCCCGCAAGACGAGGCATCGTCTTAGACCTCAACGCACATTGTCGATACGGAAAAGGATATTGCCGCCGCGGGTTGTGGCGGACGCGCATAATGATGGGGCAGGCAAGGAGGGGCGTGGCCCCTGGGCTCGTACCTGCCTCTGCCGAAGAAAGAGCATCGCTCAAACAACGGTTGAAGAGAAGTTTCGGGCCGTTTCGGGAATAAACCTGCCTCTCTCCGCATGCTATTGGATATTCTTCACCGCAGTTTGGAGTCATCAAACGAGCGTTGCGACGCTTGCTGGCTCTTGAGTACGCGGCGCGAAAGGTCTCCGTGAGATAGAGACGGCGGGGCGCTTGGTCCAGGCAGAATCGAGAAAGCGGCCGCAAGGGGCGATCGTCTCGGCTTCGCGGCTAAAATCATGTGCTGTGATTTATTTCCGACAGGGCTTTCATGTTATGTGTACTCATTCAGCCATGACTTCAACATGATCATGTTCGTACCATATGGTTCAAACGGCAGCACTTTATCTTCGTTTAAGTAAGTGCAGTCTACCCTAGGTACTCAATGGGATGTGAGCAACTAAAGTTCCCTACTTCGGCGGTTCTTAATAAGTCCCCTGTAGCTCTCACTTATGGAGCCCCGATCATTCTTCGAAGTTTCATACTCGTATTACTATTCTCTGCGACGTCAGGGAGGGGCTTCACTGGCATGGTACGAGATCCGCGGCACTGGCCGCTACTTCTCGTTCCCTACGATGATGCCAATACCCGAGAGTTCCCCCCGCCAGCCAGTAGACCAAAGCTCTAACGAACATGATCTCGGACAACCAAGACAGAGCCCTGAATCGCCACCAGCCAATCGCTAACAATAAATACTCCGGAGTATAAAACAAGGGGGGTGTGGCACATACCATGTGTATGTGGTACACGCCCCGTGTTTGTCCCCCGTTACATCCACCTTCGAAAGAAGAAAGGGCGGGTGGACAGGAGAAACCCACAATAATAGTCCTACGTTCCCTGCTGACAGTAGCAGCTAGTGTCCTGTCATCGTTCGTGTACCTTGGCTATGCTCGGGCGCTTGGGCACGAGAAGGCAGGGACTAGACGACGGGGCACTGTGCTTCTCTGCTGTCACTCAGAACTATGGCATGTCGTTAGAGAGCCATGGCTGATTTCTCCGTAGCCAATTAAAAACAGGGAATAAAAAACTACGCGCGGATTACCGTTCTCCTATTTTCAAGGTAATTACCGTATCGGTGCTGCAGGTTTAACGCCGTAAAAGTACGACTTGCAGTGTTTTACTGCTAAAACACGCAACTACCCTTCTCTACCAGTACACGCGCGGGTAGGAGTTACTAGTTGTACGTTGTTGCTGATATTATGGCAAGTTTTTCGTCCGACCGTCCAATCTCATGAAAAAAATGCTGGGGAACAACAAAAAGCCATTTTTTAGCGCTGTATTGCAACCTATCATTTGTCTCCGAAACGTGCGGAGCAGCGTGCGACCGGCGTTCGACGCAAGGTTCGAGGACGAGCCCCTTGGAAGTAGCCCTATACGTACAACAGCAGAAAACAACCACCCGGAACTGGCAACTCTGAAAACGTCGTCGTGCCCGCGTCATGCTTTTTAGCGTCTGACTGCAAAGACGACTAATTCCTGCTCCATTGGATGGGCGTTATTGGTTTCTCGAGTTATGTTTACGGGCTGTTCCCGAGTGGTTTCGTAATGAGCCGCCATCCTTCATCGGCGGCTGATTATTCTGTTGTTTCTGAAACGAATGATAAAATATCACAAATCGTTTAATGATAGTGTTTGTTTCAGAAGTGTTACGGGTGCACTTTCGCATCCCATCAATGAAAAGGACTCAGTCAAGCCAAAAAGCGTCCACTGCCCCCCCCCTTCTCACTCTCTGTCCCTCCTTCCCCTTCCTCCTCCTTCCTTCTCTCCTTCCCCCCCATCTCTCTTTCTCTCGTAAAGGCGTCGTATCGCAGTTTTGCAGCACTCGATCAACGAACAGAAAAAAAAACAACACGGAGAGAATAAAAAACATATGTTTCTTCGAAAAAGAGACGAAAAACAATGGAAACAAGAAAAATGAAGAAAAAACTTATCTTTTAGCCCTCGACACAAACCAAACTCTTCCTGCGCACCACCTGTTTGTCTCCAGAAACTCCTATCCGGCGCAAACCGTCGAGGCTCACACATGTCATTCCCAAAAACGAATAAAAAGAAAACTACCAGGTACGCTGTATAAAAAAGTTGGGCTCGTCGCCATCATCACCCCCGCCGTAGCATGTATGCATGAATGTATAGTGAGCCCACGCCACGCAATTTAGCTGACGCGCTTGGCGCCTGCGTAATTCATACACATTCTCATTTTACACATTTCTCTTCCATCTGAGATCATCAGTGGAACACACCAAAAGCTCCTAACCCCGACTCCCCCCGCTGTCCCCCCCTGCCCGTCTCCAAAAGAAGGCCACATTACACGCTTCAGAGGACGGTCCCAACTTCACTGTACATTGACCGCCTCTTCTTGCTAAATGCGCGTTTTGTACTACTGATGACCCGCACGCCCCCCCCCCCTCGCCCCCCTTCCGCCCAGCCATCATAATCAGTATCCATGAGACATGTTCATCATCATTTAGTCCATGACAGTTACGTTTTTCCGTTTCAGGGGGCGGGCTGCGCATCCACATGTAATGTGTCGAAGAATGGAAGAAAAAAATAGGAAAATAGTACGTGTCTACGTGTCTATCTAGCATCCAACAAATACACAATTCAAGCACCAAATAATATACTTTGTATGGTATGATACATATATCCACCTATTGACTGCATGCGCAAGACGCCCGAAGACGAGATCGTATGGCGCAAACGATGAAAAAACGCCAGTATCTCTTGTACAAAGCAAGCCTCCCCTTCTTGGACCGCTGTCATCATCGTCGCGATCGGCGGTGCGCGCGTTTCTCAACACACAAATACACAAAACACACGAAATACACAGAACGCACTGACAGACAAAACTGACAGACAGGACAGCGAGCGTTCAAGAGACACGGTCTTCACCCTGCGCCCTACTATAACTTCCGAAGAAGCGAAAGCGACCAATCACGGAGCGAAAACCCAGCATTCCGCGATTACTAATACCAATATTACGATGCTTTATTTGTAGATCATATTAGGCCATATACTACCTATCGTACACGTGGGCACC
>JBBMHQ010059988.1:3763-14637 GCA_037834295.1 Postelsia palmaeformis
CGTCCATTGCGGGTTCTGATTATCACGAGGTGGGGGATAGTAAACAGGACCTATGGTATAAACAAAACCCTATATAAGTCCGTAAATTTACTAACAATATTTGGTTCTATTTACTACGGTCCTCCGTAATAATATAGCCCCCCCGTGATAGTACCCTTAATTGTATGTAACATGTTCCGGACAATTTGTACACCAGGTGTCCACGGTAGTTAGAGCAGTGCTGTGTTGTGTGTATCCTACTGTATTTTACGTAAGACTCGAGTCGTTTTTCACCTTCTACCTTGTACTGCTGTTTGTATTTGATTCGCGCGTAGCCTTGGGCCAGGACAGTATGTTTACATTAACTGCTGCTGAGTGCAGCACTGCTGTACGAGCTATATACCACCCTGATACTAGCTGTACCACCGCTGGGTGTAGCACTGCAGTTGCCATTACAGTAAAAAAGGTCACTACAAACTACTCTGTAGATATATAGACTGAGTCTAGATCGTACACATTTTGTTGCTCAGCACAACGGGGCAGCCCTGACGTGACAAACACCTTTCTGGGCAAATCTTGTAGATGCCTAATTGCAGTGCAGCGGTGTAGCAGACATGCCCTGTAAATTTTGTACGCTATAATCTACATAAGACAACACCACCAACAAGGCAGGCAGACTCAAAGGTAAACGTTATATTAAATAATAATGTTGTCCTTCATAATTTGAAATTCACTGTCAGGTACCGGAAGCGTGGTTGATTGCCGGGCTTCCTATCGCGCGTCTGGACGACGTCCGGCCGCTGTTGGTGGAATTGGGCGTGGGCATGGTGGAGAGCTCTAAGTTCAGGGAGTACATTGGGTTCCTCCAACAAGAAGAGAAGCGCAGGCTGAAACTTCTCTTCAAGGACGAGTACTTCAGCGTCGCCTTCGACGGATCTCCGGTGTTTCACCAGGTATGTCAAATACGCAGTAGTGAGCTATCAGTGGTGCGTCTTTTTTGTTTCCGTTCATCGTGCATCCTGTATTGATACTGAGTGCCACGCGTGATAGCCGTGTCTTTTTGTCGTTGGTAGCCGGTATCACTAGTATGTTGAGCATGTGAACTGTATTGCCGGTTTGGAGAAGGCGATAATCCACCCGTTGAACTGACAAGCTTCACTCTCTACTGCGTAAAAATATACAGGAAGCTTTCGGCGTTATGGTGGTCATGCCGGCGCCACCTTCTCGGGACAGCTGCTGATGTACAAGGCCGCGCGTGTGATCGACCCCAAGTTGATTCTCCTGCACGCGGGCGTGAACGAGATGGACGTGCAGGGTTTGGCTAGGTTAAAGTTCGTGACCCTCCAGCTTTCGTCGGAGCTAAAGACGGAACTTGTCAGCTACTTTGCCATCATCAAGAGCCTCCCCAGCCACACCATCGCTACGGGGGACTTCTGGCTCGCCCACCGCCAGCAGCTCCCCGTGTGGTTTGGTCTGGTCCGTGAGCTGTGGCTCATCCAGCTATAATCAGCGATGATGGAGCGCGCATTTCGGCCATGAACAACATCTTCGGAGCGCAACAGACTACGGCCTTAAACGATCTCTTTGAGCTATCCGTCATGCTGCGCCACAACCGTGGAACTCGACGCGGCGCCAGAAAGGACGCTGAGAGTGGTGAGGCTGGTGCCAAACCGGTGGTGGAGGTTCGAGACGGATCGGAGGACGAGGACGACGAGGAAAGCGGATCTGACCATGACAGCAGCTAGCTCGGAGTAGAGATTATCGTGAAGGGCTAGCTCAACAGCGTTCGCTGTGTGTGCCGTCATGAAAAAAAAAATATCCAGTTGTCGTGTCTTGCATATTATAGACTATTGTAGTTCGCTCTAGCAGCGCCACTTTGCAGGAACATTGTATAACAGTAGTAAAGTAGGCAGCGCTCATTCAGCGCGTTGGACAGTGCGGGCATGGGGCAAGGTCGTTTGTTCGTACGATAAGAAGACTGATCATCATGTAGTCGAAGTGTGATTTGAGGTCGGAACAAACACTGCTGTGGCTTGAGAGTTTTTCGACCCAGCATGCACACATACATGATGCGCACATTGGTTAATTTTGGAGTTGATTGTGTTGCCAATAGAACCTCGTTTGTTCTTTTCTTCTTCGCAGAGTGTTCGCGGCACACGCACGAAATACATACTCGTAATATTTGTTTTTATGAATGTATATTTAACCCGGACACTGGGTCCGTCGAAATGATGCTGCACCACAAATCAGGCGTGATTGCACGCCTAGAAACCTTGTACGAGGTACGTGGTACGAGGTACGTGGTAGTCCGATATCGATTAATACACTATCAATATCTCTATCATAGAAGTACTGGTGCTACGTATACCAGGTATATATCTTTGTGCTGCTGCTGTTGTACCGTTGGACGACAGCTGAAGGTGCTGTAACGAACCCCGGCTTGCTTCATGTCGGGACACTATGAATAGCTTCGTCGTACACACTATTGATAACATACCACATTTGCATGCATTCTTCAAGCCAGTTAACCCCTCGAAACCAAACTGCTTGAATTTAGTATAGGATAGTTACTTGCGGCGCTGAATAGGTTTCAGGCATTTTTCAAGACATTTTACCTAACTGCTTGAAATTAGTGCAGGATTTGCGTTGAGGCGCTGAACAAGTTTCAGGCATTTATTCAGGCATTTTGCCCTTTCACACGAAACTACTTGAAATTAGTATTGGCATTGTCTTGAGGCACCGAAAATCTTTTCAGGCCCGTCTCAGGCATTGTTTCAGGCAAATGCCTGGAATAGATAGGCACGTTTCAGGCACGTTCAGGCACGTCAGGCATATGCCTATCATTTCGCCTATCTCAAACAATTTCGCCCGCGGCGTGCTCATCCACGCATGCCTGAAAGCGCCTACGACGTGCCTAAAAGGCTAGGGCCTAGTCAGGGGTCAGGAAGATTAGAGCCCGTCTTTCCGGGTTTGTTTTGAGCATGTATCGATTCGTCTACATCAACGGCTCCTTGGCATCGTAAACTGACGTGCCTCAGCAGTTTACGATAGGCTGCCTGCGGATCTCAGCGTTGCCTACGGGCCTTTTATCTGTCGCCGGCTATCTGTACCATGAATGACAATCGTTTATACACCGCATGAGCGTAGTTGGTTGTTTTTGTACCTATTTTCATCCAAAATATGTCGTTATTGTCTGTTTTGCAACAGGCCCAGTTGATGCGTGCATACGGTAGTTCGCAAGTGTGCGTACCTACTGATATTTGGTGGACCCAGTAGTCGTAACAGGCGCCTTCCTGATCTTGACCTTGTACAAACACCTTCGACCTTTAATCCAACGTGAATATATTGCTACTGCTGCTCGTCGATGTACACCAGATCGTGCGTGATCAAGAAAAGGCGTTTCCACGCTCATTATTATCAGCAAAACCAGTCTATCGGGGATTTACTTGCAGTGCAAACCTGGGAAATACTGAACATGTGGCGCGGGATATCTGCGAAGGAAAAGGTATATGAATAAATAACCAAAACATTCTGATATTTCTGACGTCATTTTGTCTCCCATATGTTGAAAAAAAGTTTTCACACTTGCTTGTCGGCTGTCTCTGGGCTCGGGGATCGTCCATCACCAGGTTTCCACCAACTGCCCGCGAAACCGTGGACCACAGGTGAAAACTCCAAGTTGTAGTTGACAGAATTCACATGTTGCTCCTTTTTGCGCTGCGTGTAAGTCGCTTCTTTTTTACCGCGTGCACACGATTGTTAACTCAGACAGCACTCCAGACATCAGGCGAGTTTATCCATGTATTCACGACTACCGTGCGTTTTGTATGGTGCAGGCAGCACACTGGACAGCATTCGCCGTGGCCTGCAGCTATGGGCGGGTTAGTAGTGGGGACGGGGTGAACTATATGTTGTAGTTGAAAAAAAAATACCCGCGGCAATGTCTTTGCGTAGCTCAGTTGCACAATGATTTTATTTTGAGTGCACTTTCTTTGCCTCGTGTATTTTGACGAACATAATTTTTTTAGTGATTTCCGGATCTTCTTAGGGCTCTAGCAGCTTTGTGAGACCAAGGACTTTTTGACGTTTTAAGGCCATTTTCAGAACAACAACCCGCGGCGCTGTCACTTTTTCATTTCAAATTTATTCATATTTCCAATCCCATTTGTTATCTTCGCCCTTCTTTTCTCCTTTTTCGTACCTCAGATCCGGGATCGCTAAGTAGGCTCTTTTCTCTCCTTCTTACTACGGTACTTGCCTGGCATTTTTATCGCGAGAAGATTTCAGCATTTTCTTCTCTCGTCGTCTTGCGTCGGATTCCGCCTACCCACGCAACGGAGGCGCCTTTAGCAATTGGTTCCGTTTTTTTTTTTTGACCACGGTGGGATTTGGACTTGGGTACCAATGCCAGTGGTCCTTGAAGCTGAGCACTGGTCTACCGAGGCGACCGGGTCACTATGATTCAGTTTTGCACATTAATATCATATTGTGTGCACTTCCTCTGTCTCGTGTGAGTTGGGGGAGCCGGATTTCATTTTTATATTGGTTTTTCTGATCTCCCTAGAGCTTCAGCACCTTTGTAGGACCACGCACTCCGTTTCCTTCGCGGATTATTGTGATGACAACAACAGAAAAGCTGTTATGAGTGCGTGCACATGAAGCCCCCATCCAAATGTTGATGTTCACGAAAGGTGAAATTACAGAGTATCTCTAGGAACGCCGCTCCGACACCAGGGCGACATTCCGAGAAAGTAAGTTCCCCCGAGAATTGATGTGACTGAAATCATAGTGTGTGGTGATACCGCGGAACGTGTTCGTACGCCAAATAGTAAGTCTTGGCGCTGGGTAGTATTTTTTTTGGCGCGACACGTTCGCTTGTCGGGCGCGAGATATCACATCGATAACGGGAGTGAGTAAATGTCGACGATCCCGCTAGATTTGTCTTTGGCTTTGACTGCTGTGTGGTTCATCTGACACTGTCACTAATCTCGTAAGAGTTGGGACCCCACTTATCTTGATAAGAGTCGGGACCCCACTTTCTTTGTTATTTCGGTTCGTGGGTTGTGCTGCAGTTTTGCTCGAAACTAAAGCGCGCACGTCCACCTGGGGGTTGTTGTGATGTCTAGTTTCATGCACGACGTGTCTTTGTCGGAACAGGCATGATTCATCACTACTGTGGCATCAGGGTGGCATGCATACTGTTTGTGCCGGACGCGTCCATGGGGGCATTTCACAAGTGTGTATCACAGAACTATCCCATTCATTTTCAATTGTTTAGAATACCTCAGGAGTAATTCAGCGGGAAAGCGTCGACGAAGGCTCGGAGAAACTCATGTTTGCTCTTCACGAAATTTTAAGTCATGTTCACATACGTACATACATCGTTACTACATCTCGAGTTATGTTCACATACGTACATACATGGTCGCATTTTCATATTGCAGCAGTTTGTACCCTGTCTAGATGCGTGCAATGTAGTGCGAACGACATCTAAAAAGGAGGGAAATTTCCTGAAAAAAAAGATGCACAATTTTCTCGGCAGAAGAAGAGAATTGTTTGACGGCAAATGCATAATTGAAAGGTCAGGCAGTTGTTTCCTTGCGATTGGCACAGTTGATGCCCAGACCGCCGAAATTGTGGAATGACCTTGAACGAGACAAATCAGGGATGAAAGGCATGTGATAATGATACACGATCGCGATTCCGCAGCCGGTACCGTCGAATATATTAATGGTGCCTGTTTTCACCCGAAGTATGCTGTTTTTGTCTGGTTTGCAAGACGCCTAGTTGAGGCGTGCATACGTTAGCTCGCGAAAGTGTGTATCTACTGATACCCGATGGACACCCTGTCGTAACAGACGCCTCTTTTTTCCGCAGATTGTACATACACCTTTAACTTTCAATTTCGCGTACATTTTTTGCTGCCGCTGCTCGTCGATGTACACCAGACCTTTTGCGTGATCAAGCGAAGGTGATTTTTCGCTCACAATTATCAGCAAAACGAGCTTATGTGATCCGTGCTACTGCACAGTCCGTCGACTAAGCGGCGCACCTGATTCTGGGGCATCAAGCTTAAAACTGGGACACCGCGAGGAAGTACTTGCAGTGCTAGCCTGGGAAATACTGAATATGTGGCGCGCAATATCTGCCCAAGGTAAAGGTACTCGTATACCAGGTATGTAAATTAAATTCGAATGATGTGATATTTCTGAAGTTACTTGACCTTTCGAATGTAAGAATAAACCGTTGGTACTTGGATATCGACTGTCTCAGGGCTCGAGGGTCGTTCATCACCAGGTCTACATCGACTGCCTGCGAAGCCGTCGACCACAGGTGAAATTCTAAGTTGTAGTCGACAGAGTATACCTTTGAAATCTCGGATCCGCTAGTTTTCACTCTGACAGTACTCCAGAAAGCAGGCGAACGCCCGATAGTCATGAATACAAGAAGGAACACGCCTGCTATTGTCAGAAGACATGGATGGACAAGTAGCGGGAAAATAAGGGAACTCCATGTTGTAGTGAAAAAAACATTCCCACGTCATGTCCCTGGAGTAGTGCAGGTTGCACATTGATTTCATCTTGCGTACGCTTTTCCCGTATCATGAATTTCATAACAGCCGGATTTCGATTTTTATTAGGTTTTCGGATCTTTCTGAAGCTTCAGCACCTTTTTGGACCACGAACTAATTTCTGTTCGAGGGTTGATGTGGTGACGACAACAATGAGTATCATGACTGCGTGCACATTAGGCCCCCGTCCAGATGCTGCTCAACACCGAAGATGTGATTCCGTAGGTTTCCTCGGAACGCCGCTTCGACTCCGAGGCGACATCCCTAGGATATCAGTTCCACAGAGAATCGACGCAGCTGATGTCATAGTGGGTGACTATACAGAGGAACGTGTTCGTCGCCAATCCCGCTAGATTTTTCCATAGAGTCGACTGCAGTGTAGTGCATCTGACACTGTCACTCACCTCACTAGAGTCGGGACCTTACTTTCTTCGTTATCGCCGTTCGTGGGTTGTGTTGTCGTTGTGTTCAAAAGTGAAGTGCGCACGTCCACCTGGGGGTTGTGGTGATGTTCGGTTTCGTGCCCGACATGTCTTCGAGGGAACGAGCTTCATTTTTTTTTGCGGTATCGGAGCAGGATACATGCACTTTTTGCCGGACGCGTTCATGAGAGATTTCACAAAGTTGTTGCTCTCACATTGACTCATCGCCACAAAACAATGCAGTCCGTGGTCACATGACAGGCTCCAATAATTTTGGAGTGGAAGAAATACCTCGCTCGGTGAAAAAGTAGCCAAAGGATGGTACACATGGTAACTGAAACACATCTGCACCTCAGACACGCAAAATATAGTGAGGTCCGCGCACGCACGTTGCAGATACATGCGGTACGCTGCTCATGTCGCCACAAAAACTGAGAATACCGTATACTACCCAAAAAAAAATACGGAATAAAAAAACTATTCAAGGCCGACAAATCAAAATCAAGATAAAAATTCACGGATTGAAGAAGATAAAAAGGGTAGTTGAAGTCAGGAGAAGAAGCAATAGAAATAAAAAAATCAACAAAGAAGAACACACAAACAAGAGAATTCGCAGTTTGAGCAGTTAGTAGGCTCGCACGCTACGCGAGGAGTGTAGAACAGAAATAAAACCTTAAGACACGTAACCGTACTCCGACGCCCAAAGAACAGACAATACACGAAAAGGAATTTAAAAGACACGAAGCGGAGCGAAACACAAAAACAGATAGCAAAAAAAAACGATAGCGAAGATACGAACAGAGGCACAAGAAGGTACGAAAAAGCAACAACAAGATGGACGGGGGGAAAGATGACAAAAAAGTCAGGAATCGGTGCTTACGGACACGCAAAGTTGCCAGCGTGGCACTACCCTAGTTACTAAGGTCCCAAAGAAGGGAGCGCATCATGACGATGATGGCCACACTCAGGCTTCAGTGTTGGGTAGACAGCCTCCCGTTCATTTACCTACGTCCCCCTTTTGCCTTTCCGACTCTCCCCGGCATTTTGCGCAAGTGCGTTGGCGTCAGCGGTTGTGCTCGTGGTTGCAGCTATCCTGTACCGTTTTGCCGATGCTTTCTTCTCATCTTCAGGGTATTTCTGCATAAAAACCTACAACTCTTTCCCGACCTGTCGGACCATTTGCCGTTTTCATATTGCTGCCTTGCGCCACCCTTCAAGCTTGATGTTAAATTTCTTGAGGTCTTCCTGAAGGTACCTCATCCAGTCCTACTCGTGTCCTCCGGAGTAGCCCTTACCCCCAACCATCTCCCTAAACATCACCCTGTTTAGCAGACGCTCTTCTCCCATGCGTGTCACTCAGCCCGCAAACAAGAGCCTACGTTTGCTTATATTCATCTCAACGCTCTCAGAGTTTGTCCTGAGGAAGCGCGCTAGCAAATAATTGAATGTGGTCTTTGCGCTTTCGTTTTCTCCAGCAGGACCCCCAACCATCTCCCTAAACATCATCCTTTTCAGCAGGCGCTCTTCTCTCATGCGTGTCCCTCAGCCCGCAAACGATAGCCTACGCCTGCTTACGGTCATCTCAACGCTCTCATAGTTTGTCCTAAGAAGCGTGCTAGCAAATAATTGAATGTGGTCTTTGCGCTTTAGTGCTCTCCAGCCGATGTATCGGACTAGCACTTTGTGGTGGACTTCCCGTAGCCTACTGTTCTCAGTCTCACTCGGGCTCCAAGCAACGCTAGCGTAGAGCAACGTTTCGATCACCTCGGCTCTCATCATCTGCACCTTCAGGCGCAGGTGCACATCCGGGCGGTAAAATATATATTCATATTATACCGCTCGTAGCACGCTCATGCCTTCTAGAGTCGACGCGTTATCTCGACGCCTCACTTCGTCCAATCTGCGCTCATAGCCGTACCCGGATACACGAACATGTATGTATCAGAGGACTACCCTGTTTATTTTCCAACCCGTGAAATATCTTGGGGATAATTTAGCGAATAAACCTCGACGAATGCTTTGGGATTTTCATGTTCGCTCGTTACGAGATTTCAAATTATGTTCACATACGTATAAATATAACGTACATGATCGTATTTTAATGTCCACTGAGTCGATCGCCCCGATAGTCTAGCAGGTACCGACGGAGTCTGAGGAAGTCAAGACCGCGAGTTTGAGCCCCTCAAGTGCATGCTCGCAGGGACGTTCCCTCGCAAACAAAAATGAAAAAAATTGACTTGACTATAATATTAATGGCAGAAAGCGCGAGAGCGGAAGTACGAACAATTCGTTGAAAATCGACGAGCTTCCGGAAGGCTAGACCCTCTGCGCGATGAACACCAAGGCAAGAACAGTTTTGAGGAAGGGAGAGGAGCTCACTTTGTAATCCTGGATCTGTGTCACCATTAGGGAGGGACAGAGACGGAAGTGCGAAGACAAAAAATGGATAAATATATTGTTGTAGCAGTTTGTAACCTGTATGAGATGCCCGTACTGTAGCGCCAACCAAATCATTGAAGGGGGGGATTTTCTCGGTCATAACAGGTTGCACGTTTCTCGGCAGGAAAAAAAAGTTGTTCAAAGGGATATCCGTATTTTTTGTGAAACAGGCAGTTGTTCCATCCAGGGCCGAGTTAAGGCGTGCATACGTTAGCACGCAAAAGTGTGTATCTCCTGACACCTGGTCGACATACCGTCGAATCAGGCGTCTTCCTGTTCCGGAGAGTGTATACACACCCTTGACTTTCAATTCCGCGTGTATATCTTGCTGCTGCTGCTCGTCGATATACACCAAATCGTGCGTGATCAAGCTATCACGTTTTCTCGCTTACTATTACCAGCTAAACTAGCCCCCGGGATAAGTGTTGTTACTGCACAGTCCGTCGAACAGGCGGCGCACCTGATTCTGGGTCTTCGGGCTTCAAGATGGGGCACACGATGGTAAAAATGCAGTGCGAACCTGGGGAAGACTGGCCATGTGCGCGCCATTTCTGATAGGGGAAAGGGAGATGAATACATGTTCCGAAGACTGTCAGATTTTTTACGTAATTTACCCGAGTGTTCGAGGAAGCCTTTGACACATGTATGTCGGCTCTTTCGGAGGCTCGAGGATGGTCTGCACCAACTACCTGCGCAGTCGTCAACCACGGGTAAAAGCTCCGAATTGTAGTTGAAATGATATTTCCGCGACCTAGCCCCTAGAATTCCGTTGCGCACAACAATAAGTTT
Source organism: Postelsia palmaeformis (assembly GCA_037834295.1). Taxonomy (NCBI): domain Eukaryota; class Phaeophyceae; order Laminariales; family Laminariaceae; genus Postelsia; species Postelsia palmaeformis. The sequence goes on from JBBMHQ010059988.1 coordinate 13,964, forward strand.
ATCTTGTGTGCGCTTGTTCCGTCTCGTGTACGTAAAAGGAGCCAGAATATGATTTTGAGTTTGTTTTTCTGATCTTCCTAGGGCTTCAGCACCTTTTTGTGACCACGAACTTTGTTTTCTTCGCGGATTATTGTGATAACAACAACAACAGCTGTTAAAACCGCGTGCACGTAAAGCCCCCGTCCAAATGTTGCCGAGGACCGAAGGTAGAATTACAGAGTATCACTCCGAACGCCGCTCCGACTCCGAGGAGACATCCCGAGGAATTCATTTCCCCCGAGATTCGACGCAACTAAAACCATGGTATTTGACTATACCGCGGAAGGTGTTCGTCCGCCAGTCAGTAATATTTGCTTTTGTTAGTCTTGGCGCTAGGTATTATGTTGTTTGGCGGGATAAGTTTTTTTTTCGGGCGCGAGATTTGATATCCATCACGGGATCAAGCGATTGTCGCAAATCCCGCTCGTACCCCCTAGATTTTTTAATGGCTTTGACTGTGTGATTCATCTGACACTGTCACCCATCTCATGAGAGTCGGGACCGCAGTTTCTTTCTTATTGCCGTTAGAGTGCGTGTGTTCTTTACAACAAACCGTTTTTTCTACCTGACGACATCCAGCACAACCTTTGTAAGTGCCGACTTCAATCCTGGAAGAGATACGAGCTGGGCCAGCC